>JAOVVB010136769.1:0-26297 GCA_028570985.1 Heterobranchus longifilis
CCATGAATCCAAAGTTTTGTGCTCTTCAGATATATATTAAATTAATATTAGAGAGAGTAACAGGAAGCTGAAGTTTTATTGTTTTGCCACAGCTGAAGTCAAATTTACCGGACTGCTTTCTGCGGATTGATTGACGTGCGTGGAAATCCAGCACAGCGCCCTTAGCAGCCATGGTAACGCATAGCAACGGTCTGCTAAGCTTGACAAAGGTCAACATTTGTCTGGAAAATACAGACCTCGGAATGTGGTGATTGACCAATCAGAATGCAGTATTCAACAAGGCCATGTAATAAGTAAAGTTAAAATAACTCAATGTTGAGTTTTAGTTTCAAACTGGACATGAACACCGGTCTCCTGGTGTCAAAGTTTGTTTTGACCCATCCACTACCCCTCCCGCTCACCCTAAATGGACTTTCTTGATCTTAATATTACGTTACATGACTTCCTGCTTTGATCCTATCATAATTACTACAGCCAATAGAGGGCACCGCCTAACAACAAACGGAAATATGGGTCGTAATAAGCTGCTAGCACAGACGACCTATACAGCCGTTTTTTTGGTGAGGATGATCTGGTTTATACATATGACATATTTAATACAGTTTGACTCAGAAAAAAAAATGTGACAAACGTGAACCATGTGTAAATAAATAAACGAATAAATGTGTATCTCTTTTACACCTGAGTTGACACTTGCCCACCACTTCTTTCCCAAATGTTTCCAATTACACAACATTTTTTCTAACTTTGCATCTACAGTATGTGTGGTGTATTTATGTTCAGTCTTCTGCCACACAGTATGCTTTGTCTTTTCTAAATCTGCTACATTTTGCTCTTTGTCCAGTGTCTCAATCAGTTATTTTTTCCTAGAACTGTTAATGTTCAGCACCAATTAACCAAGTCAAAGTCCTTGTGCATGGAACTGTCATGCATCAGTGCCCTGTGCTATCTAAGCATGAAGTCTTGTTGCAAATTATTTACAGTGTGCACTGCACAGCATGTAATTACATGTAAAATATTATAATTATTAGACTAAAATTAAAGCAAACAGAAACAGATGTAACATGACAAAATGGTTGTGTCTAGAATTAAATCTGATTCAGCTAGTCTGAAAGTTTTATCTGCATGGTTTGTCTGCAAATAATCACCACATCGTGAACTGCAATTTAGGGCACAACCACAACATTTCAAAATGCAGCACACAGGATATAGATAAAGCAAAACCATAGCCTAGGTGCACAACCCGACTGAGCTGTACTTTTGATATTAAATGTCAAGTGATATGGAGCATGAACAATTTGAAAACAATCTACACAAGTGAGACATTTCTTATCAGTAGTTACAGTAAAGATGCATGTGTAAAGACACAGGCTATTCTGCAAGCCTGTTTATGTAATGAGATTAACTGTGCTGAAATTCCTCTGAGCAATCTTAAGATAAAAAAACACATTGTACATACAATGTTAAAAACTGAGCATGCATGCAGCAACACATAGTTTGTTAATAAAATAACTCCTCACCTCAAGCCTCTGCAGCCTCACCCTCTGTGGCTTCTGAAGAACCCAGTGTCTGATGTTATCAGTGTACAGGCCGGCTGAGCTGCTGGTTGAAATCCAAGTGAATGTATAACACCGCATGTCCCTAACTGAACCATTCTGCTGCTTGTTTATCCAAACTATGCGTAGGCCCCCCTTTGAAACCTCCGCCCATTTTTTATTCCCTGTTCCAACTTGTTTTGCTTCTCTGTACCAAGCATCTGGATATGATTTTACAAACTTCCGGAATGCAGATTTTCACAGAAATATGAAAGGGCTGCTAACTGGTCTGATGCATTCAAAGCCAACTACAATGTAGCGTTTGCTATCTATCGCCACACACCAATATATATATTTTTTTATTCATATATGTCTTTAGTTACATTTTTCAGGAAAAAAAGTAAAATATATCCCACTTCTCCGCTCCACACACACACACACACACACACACACACACATGAGGGGGGAAAAACAAAGTTGATTTGTTTATACTGTGGTCAAGACAATGTTTCATTATCAGAGCTGGGTGGTGTTCTATGTACAACATACTTCATACTCAATAAGTATGTACTGCATACTGCCTAATAAAGATTAGTTATGCATGCCATTACCAGCAGACTGTTAACACTGAAGCTCCGAGCTACCATGTATTAATTATGAAATATTTTAGTGTTAAATATGTTTTCTACAGTACGTGAGCCTATATGTGTGAGCTCCCGCATTTTTCCTCTTAACTGTACATTAATGTCACTCGCCATCATTTGTAATTATCCAAAGGGTTAATTATTTTAACCATCTGCCTCACAGTCCACCATTTCACAGTAAACACATTGCGAAAGACACTCAGGGATTTTTTGAGTTAGTTGAAAGAGAGTATTGGTAGAAAAGTGCTCGTTAAAATGTAACTATAATTCTTTTTTTAAATGGTGCCTTTGTTTGTTCAATACAATGTCAGAAATAACTTCCTTTCAGTTTTTTTCAATTCAACAAGCAATTTGTTGTATTTTAGCAGAATAGTGAAAGCAGCAGAAAGGCAAAACTGATAAACTGTTTATCGCAAGTAATATTATCGCAATATTCAGCAACATTAACACATATTTTCCTCATATCGTGCAGCCGTACCATGAACCCAGCATCCGCCCCCAACCCACCCCAGATCATTTATCCTTCATAAAACATCTCAAATTTAACAGAAAATAACTCCAATAACAACAATGATAAATATGAGATACCAAAATAAAATAAAACATAACAAAACTTTATTTCCAGCAGGAAGGAAAAACACTCACGCGCCAGAATATAAATAAACAGAAACAGTGATGCAGTATGCAAAAAAAGAGGAAAAAAACTGTCAAATTAGATGTGTCACAATTTCGATTTAGAAATGGAAAGCAGGATCGACGATACTCCCAGTATTTTTTTTCTCCAGCCCCATCTACTTGCGCACGTCCAAAGAAAACAACAACATTTCATAGATGACACAGCATAGCTTACCGGTAAGGTCAGCATGCAACTAAAGACACAGTGTAACTTAGCTTACCAGTAACCCTCAGCTGCACTTTTCCAGACACCATGGCCACGACCGGAGATGAAACAACAGAACTGTAAAATCCTCCTGCATCCTCCTGAGGTCACCGGTGTTGCAGCATTTTGCCTTCTTGAGTTATGTAAACAATGAACAGTAAAACATGTTCATAGTGCATTCAGGTGCGCCTTGTAAACTCATTGTAAAGTACCCTTTTTCTTTTTGTTGTTATGGATCAAGACCCCATAGTCTAACAATGGCATAGCAGTCTGTGGTGAAAAAGAAAGAATCGAATCATGAAATTAAAATTGAAAGTCAAATCAAATCATGGATTTGGGGAATCATGACACCCCTATGTCAAATGCAGTATGCAAAAAATACGCAAAATATGCAATTTGGAATGCAGTCATGTCACCATATGTCTTTGGATGATCTTTGAGTCAGAGCACATTAGCTTGCATTTTCCCCATTGAGCGGTAATGCAATAGTTTGCCTACAGGATATCAGAAATCAGCATGAGAGACCCAAGGAACAAAAACAAACTCGAACAGAGGAGGAGACTATAGATAGATAAGGTCTGTAGAAATTTTGCAACTCTCTACTTTGAACCATGTTTATAAAGATGTCTGGATGGCTTTTGTTAAAGTCCTGTGAAAGGGTGGTTCATTCACCTCCACTGATCCATCATCCTCATCAGTACTGTGTTGGGGAGTACTACTGCATGTGAAGAAAGTTCTCGAAAAGCCTTTTGTTGCTCCAGAGGAAGCTGTGCAAAGTTGGATAAATTGCCTCAAGTGATGTCACTAATTCTAAGCAGGATTTTTAGTGTGTTCACACAGGAAAAGTGAGAAAATGAAGTATACTCAAACCAGTTTGATGCACTCTTCTCCCACAATGCAATGCACAAATGAAATAGAGGAGTTGTTCAAAGTTGTTAAGAATCTTAATAAATACCGTGATACAATTAATTAGTATGAACTATAAAAAATTTGGGACACGATGCCATATGTCTCACACGGTTAGTATATATATTTAAGCCACCATGACTGTTCTGTACATATAAAGAATAAATACGGCAGTGCATCACTTCAGTCATATCTGAATCTTTGGGTTTTGATCTCAAATCACACCCTCCCCATTTATTTGTGTCACATGCTTCAGTGACACCACACAGCTGGCAACAACGCCCTCACTGCTGTTCATTAAACCGGACATGCACGATGATTGATCGTGGTCTGTGAGCGTATAAGTGTTGTCTCCCTGTGCAGCAACAATCACCTTCTTAGCGACCTTTGCACTTGTTGACGCACCCTCCCTCACAGCCTCTCCCTCGCCATGTGTGTACGTTGTGAACTCTGGCCCTGGCAAACATTAAAGGACAAGCCCAGTCTGCTGCTATCATATGTCACATGTGGCGTGAAAAGAGAGGGCTCGGAGGGGTGGGGGTGGGTTGAGAATACTTTGGCAGATGGATTTAGTTTCTTTAAAAAGAGCGTCAGTTCTGTTGCCACCGGCGTCATAATCCTGTGTGTCGATTGTGTTGACGGTCTTTAGCCGCTCTGCCGGTCGCTTCATTGGGAGTGTAGCGCAGAATGGAGCTTCCCCAGCTGGAACATGTGAGGCTCCGCAGGTGTGACAGCGCAGGTGAGCTCACAGATGACCTGCCTCTGCAGAGAGAGCATGCCAAAACAAACAATTCATAGAAGACACCGCGCAGCAAGTTTTCTACTAATGTGACGTATACAGGCCATGCATATGTTCATACTGACAACACAGATGGGATAGGAGAGTAAAAATAGACTTGTCATATAATGCTATGCTTTATGCAGCAATGAAGTAACTTCCTTGTTGAGTGAAGCAGCTGCACAAGTAGCAGGTATATGTAAAGTTAACACTTTTTGGGGAGACTTTTCACCTATTTGGTATACCCAAATGAAAATGCTTATAACAGAACTCTATGGCTAAAATGCATGTTTGAGGCTTCATTTGAAAGGTAATGTCTTCTAGTTTCTGAAAATTCTTTTTTTTTTGTTTAGCATGTGGCTGAAACACAACCTCAACTAGATCAGTTCAAACATGGTCCCCAAAACCTTTTTTTTGTTGGTCCTCGTCTATAAGAAGTCATACTTGAATCACAATAATTCGGACATGCTTTATGTAGGCAGCAAGCTAACGGAAACAAGCATACCCAACAACACTGTTGCAGGAAGAAGAAAAATATACTTTCGGTCACTGTTTGACGAACGAAGCTAACCGGCAGACTTCACATGATCATTTGCGCGACTTCATTTTATGAAAAACCCTCTTGAGTTTTTTGATTGGTGGACCCTCATAGAATAAATAATAAATAATACATTTTTAAATTTAAAAAAAAAATAATCGAGAAATTGACACATTTAGACTTTATGGCCGCTTCAAAGTTAGGGAGTCGGCTGTTTTACGTCTCTTTTTTTTTACCATATTGGTAAAGCTGAATGAATTACGCTGTGGTGCTCATCTGTAAAATTAAGTGAATAATTTATTTGTGCAAAATCTTACTGATCTAACCATGCATAGCATATTCATATTGATAAGTTTAGACATTTATATTTATATGTGCAATACGAAGTCACACAGAACTAGCTTAAGCGGATTGCCAGCGACCCGGTGTGTGTTATGAGGAGTTGCTGGCTACTTGATGGACTTCATTATTGCTTTTCTATATTCCTCTCACTTGCTTTGTTTACAGATAATAAATGCTTTGCACGCTTACGTGCATGAGTGATAACGATGTAGAGCGACTTTATGAGACAGTAAAAGAGCCAGGTACTCTAACCAGGTCCTGCAACTCGCCTCAAACAAAAACACTGATAATTCTGCAAGCTGATCACCAGAGAAAGATGTCACCTCTTAGGGGGCTGCTCGCTTTGTAATATTCAGTGGAATTTTCTCATTATTGTTTCATTTTTCTTGAAAAACTCCCAATGCCATTCCGTGTGTGGGTGTGTGCATTCTGCACGTGAGAGAGGAGAGATAGCTGCAGAAGTAGTTGCAGGAAGAGCCCCATCTCCAGTCCCTCGTGGTTGCTGTTTGGGAGGACATGCTGAACTCCTGCTAGGGCAAACGCCTATTCCAATAACAGTACCTTCTCGTAATGATTGAGCTCATGGCAAAACAGGAAAGACTGGCCATTAGTGTCTATCGTTGCCCTGCTAATCACTGCCCAAGAATAACTGCCTGTTAGACTTTGACAACTGGCCAAAAAACGGGTACATGATGTTCCCTGTTTGAAGTTAATGGAGTTAGTGACATTATGACCCTTTCTTTTGGGAATCAGGCAGGATAAGTTGTATACATACTACAGAGAAAAAAGATACAGCTGATTATCAGTATTTGTCTGGTTTAGCAGGTTGTATGTTTGCTCAGAGAGCCGATGTCTCTGGAAACATCTGGGGCCACATGCATAAAACTCTGTGTAGATTCACGATTAAAACTGTGTGCAGAAATATGCAGATGCAGAAATATGCATTCTTTTCGTCACATTGAAAGACGCACGCACGCTTGATTCTGTTATATAAAACTAAATCATTGTGGAACTGGGCACACATGCACACGCCTCATTTCCACTCCCACAGTTCGCCATAAATGGATGTAGAAACAGCTATTTGCATATCATAAGTTGTGCCCTCATTCGACCCCTCAATGAGAAATACAGCAAAGAAAGTGCAATTTCATTGACTGTGTCGCATCAGCGAGGTTCTCCAACAGTGCAGCTGTCATGCATGGCTGTGGCTATTTATAGTGTTCATACCGTAGACTGTAAAAAAGAAAGGACGTAGCTAGAGTGACGTCACCCATTGATTTGTGGACTCCCATGTAGAAGTCTCAAGTTTGGTATTTTGGTCTTCGCCATCTTGGTCCAGCTTGTGCTTCTGACGCTGGGCGTTACCATATTTGGAGAAGATGGTGGAGCTGGAGGGATGATGCGGCTAAGCCGGTGACATTTCAATGGCGCCACACCCGTTAGTGAGGGAAAGTTTACAGATTTTCAACTGGCTGTTGCAAGTCATCCGGTGGATTTTTAACGGCGGGGGGGAATGGGGAGCTCCAGACGCTCGTACCGTTTGCTGCAGTGACGCAAAGTCGTTTGAAAATCAGCAAACTTCCCCTTAAGTTAGCAGTTAACGCTAGTGCTAGCAAGTTAGCTTGGTTAGCAGTGTATTGAGGAAGACTTGAAACTAGCGATTGAGACCATAAACTCAGAAAACGTTTACTGAGGTAATAAATCAAGTGAGAAGTAAGATCATTTTCTCATTGATTTGGATACAACTGGAGGCTTTTTGCAACCAGTGGTGTCACCCCCTGCTGGCCATAGGAAAGAATGCAAGTTTAAGGCACTTCCGCATTGGCTTCCCTTTTCAGACATGGTCCATTATTTTTATATAGTCTATGGTTCATACCTCTAATTTATCACATTTCTGCAATAATCGAGTAAAATCTCAATCATCATCATTATCAAACATCAGACAGATGGTCAATGCTTCAGTCATAGTGCTCATGTTCTAACAGACTTTACAAAGTGCTTCACAATTCAAGATTAAATCAAACAATCATTAACAGGGAAATGACGGTCGCAGCTTTCTTACAGATTAAACTACCCAATAGTAGATAAAGTAGATAACATTAGCTCCAAGTCCACCAGCTACATTTAGTCAGTTTGTGTTTCTTCATGGTTGTTTTGCCGCTTTTCATAGTCGTCGTTAGTCTCTTTGTGTCTCTGTGCAGCTGTTTTGTATCTCTTTGTAGTCGTTTTGTATTTCTTTGTGGTCATTTTGCATCTCTTCATGGTCCTATGGGCCCCCGCTTACACTTCAGTTGCCTGTGCCTGGAAGGCCCGTTCAGTAATCCATCCATCCATCCATCCATCCATGGTACAGTCACTATTTAATACCCCTTTACAAGAATGGTCACTTCTTAGAGTATCCCAGATTTTAAGGTGAAGGTTTAAAGTGCCCTCTAGTGGTAAGAGAGGAGAAGCCCCACTCTACACGTCACAGTTTGATAAACAAACAGCTTGTGCAGCACCAACTGTGCTCATCTGAATTCACAAGAGGTTCCCACCTCTGTTATTCTTGTCTCACATGACTCTGTTGCTCTTACTCTAACTGAGAAACCAGCTGTGTCACCACAGCAGCTGTACAGGACGGTGGATTGCTGTCTGACATCAGCACAGAGATTTTAGCAGCTCCTCTCGGGCCTTTTTGAAATCGTGAAACAGACTGAGAGGCAGACGAGCAGCAGGTCCAACCCCCCCCCTTCCCTCCTGCTTACCAAGTACTTCTCCTTGGCAACAGTCAGCTGACCTGCAGTAGGTAGTGTTCAGTGAAGCACACAGATCACAGAGCTCATTCACGCTCACTCCTCCACCTGCCACTCGGGCCTCATCATGGCTCTCACCATTAACACAGAGCATAAAAAACTCACACAGACTCCTCTGCTCAAGATCTGGGTGCCATGGATGGGCTGCAACTTGAACCGCAGGAGAGGATGTAAGAAACTCTGAAAACATTATTCTGTCTTGCTGCTGCCTCTACTTTAACTCATTCTTTGTTTCAACAGATGAAGCTATTGTTTGCTAATGTTGTGGCCAGTTAAAGGGATAGTTCGGATTTTCGAAGTGGGGCTGTCTGAGGGACTTATCCATAGTCAGTGTATTACCTACAGTAGCTGGCGGTTAGCACGCCTCCAGTTTGGAGAAGCAGACAGGAGTCCTGACATGGAAACTAAGCAATGTACTACATATTTTAGCCACCTAAAAAAAATCTGTATCAGTTATTCTATATTAAGAATATTTTCACCACTTTATGAGCTGAAATGAAATGCATTTTCAACCCTTTTAGATCACTTCTCTGGTCATGTTGTGCACCTATTTAACAATATATGTTAAAGAAATTACAAAAAGTGCATTTCTTTGTATTTTTATATCAATAATGATCAAAATTATTTCTTTCTTCCCGTAAAACAAAAAAAGGTATGCGTGCTTATGTTAGCTAATACTAACCGATTTCAACCAATAATATCACAACATCCACCTGTCAATCATTCTGCAACTGTTAGCCGCACAGAGCTACTGTAACAGTTTGCTAGCTAGCAACACCATGTTAGTGTTGGTGCCATGTTTATGACTCGCCCACTTTTCAACAATCAGATCAAATTGCTCCCAATGTTATATCCCGCCTGCCTAGCCCGTTTTACTCAGAAATATGTCACGATACAGAAGCTAGATACTCTTGAATTTCTGTTATATTACTCGTCAAAGCTACCAGACTCTTTGTCAGTAATTTTATCTCGCAGAACACGGCAGTTTTTGGTCTACTGCTGTCTTGATCGGACAGTTTGCGTGTTTGTTTTGTTAGTTCCTAACCCTTTAAAACAACAAAGTCACACAATAACATAAACAAACTAACCGATCGAGGCAGCAGTAGACCAGCAACTCCTGTGTCCTGCGAGGTAAAATTACTGTTTTTGTCAATGGAGTCTGGTGTCTTTGACCAGAGCATAGAACGGCTTCAGTTTCCCCGTGTAAACTTAAACAGGACTGTTTGACGGCAAGGTTAAGTGGTGAAAATATTCTAAATATACCATTCATCTTAACTGATATAGATTTTTTTTAGGTGGTCCTTAAGTTCTATAAAGAGATTCTGCAGAATCTGTAGGCAACGTGACAAGATTTAGTACGAGTATTGACGTAGTATACTGACGAGTCACATTTGAGCAGGGGTGAGACTTGCTTCGGTTGTATCAGGTAAACAGTCCGTGTGGGAAACAAAAGAGGGAGAACGCTCGAAATGTCATCTGGACTTAAAACACCTACAAAAAGTATCAGTGTTTGTGTGTTGTGTGGAGAAACGTTCGACTCGCTGCTTTCAAAGTCGGATTACAGAATTGCCTTTGAAAAAGAAAAAAACTCCATTGTTGCATCTCAAGTTGCTAGTTGGACTGTAAACAAACAGCGACGCACAGAAGAGGAAGTCTTGGCCCGGACATCCATAGGTAGCGGAAGCGACTCAGGCCGAGCTGCACCAGAAGCCCAGAAAACTTGGCCGCTGCCCCCAGAGGCTTTAAAAAAATGACGATAGCCGACGGGTGCCGAGATTGGGTGGTCCTTTTGGCTAAAATACGTTTTGCTGTGTGGCCCTGTCCAGAGCAGTACATTGCTGTGGACTATCCCTTTAACTCTTCCTGCAGTCATACGTGACTTTCAGACTGTTGAATCCGTCAGGACTGGGCTCAGTCGTGTCGGGGGTTGGGGGGTGCAGGTAACGCAGGAAGCAGTCTGAGAGACAGAGGACTCAGTCATGGGATGACAGCCAGGCTGGTCCGAGTTGGCTCTCTGTTCAGTGTCTGACGTGGTCCTTTGAGCATTTTGCTGACGCAGCATACTCCATTCATAATCGAACAGCCTGGAGGCTCTCCCTGTCCCTGTATAGACACACACACAGGCCATCCGGGTACTTTTTGTGGGTACAGCTAACTGGCAAGCAACCCTGCAGTCTGCCTTATAAATTACTGGCAGTTTTTTGAGACAGACAAGCATGCAACAACTGGGTCATGACTGGGTAAGAAACACACAAACGCTTTAAAATGATGTTGGCTTTGTGTGGAAATCTCTGAGCAGGGAATGCTGATTTATCCCAGAAGTCATCTAACTATAAAGCAAGGAATCTCTTTTTGTGTGTGAGTGTGTCCTTCGCATATCTCAAGAACCGTTCATCCGATCTACTTCACAATTGGCGGGTGTATTACTGGGGACCCAGTGACGTCAAATTTGTTAGCGCTATGACAACAAACTTGTAACTTTTGAAGCACAAGTCTCAGAAACAAAATTCTGTGGGTCCAGACGAATCTATTCATGGACTATAAGGCCATTTTAGGACATTTTTAAAAACAGTTAAAGACAGTAACTTAAAAAAACAGTTAAAAACAGTCATTTAAAGAATGGAGGAAAAAAAGCTGAGATAGATAAAATACAAGAATAAAAGTTACAGTGCAGTGTGAGAGATGAATACTTATTTGATCTAATTAAAGGCAGCGTCAAACAGAAAGGACTTCAGTTTTGATTTAAAAGCGCTGAGAGTCTCAGCCCCTTTCCAGTATTTTCCTCCTACAAATGTTGAGCTATCGTCACCAAATTTGGTACAGAACTTCTCTGGACCAACATGGAAAAAGTTACTACTTCGGATTTTTGATGTTCCGTACAGTTTTGCTATTGCGGGCCCTCAAATGCTGTGGTCAGGGCTTATATTACAAAAAAAATGCCATACCTTCTGAACGCCTTGTGCTATTACAACCACATTTGGTGGACGTGTGTAGGTGTGATGTCTGAGTGACCATGACAGATTTGGTGCCATTTGGCCAATAGGTGGTGCTGTAGCAGAACCATCAAACTATAAAGGGAGGAATCTCTGTCAATCTATGTATGTATGTATGTATGCATGTATGTATGCATGTATGCATGTATGACTGTCCTTTGCAAGAACCATTCATACAATCGACTTCACACTTGGCGAGTGTGAAGTCGATCAGATGAGCTGTTCTTGAGAACTTCTGCGCTACAAACGGACCCTGAACTAGTTCTAATAAAGAATATTTAATCATACAGTGGTACCTCACTTCTCAAAGATTTCTTTATTTTATTGTGAGTAGTGACCATAGAAATTTAATTATATTTCTGTGGTAGTGACCCAGCCTAAAACCTTAGATTTGTCCAGTAAGAATGATGGTGTTATATTGGGAGCATCAACATGTGTAGCTGAGCTGATTTGTAACCACCTGCAGGGAAGAGTCTGACATTTTAACACACTTTGGGAGATTAGGAATGTTTTTGTTCTTGTGATTGTCGGCCATATGGTGCAGGCAGTACGCCGCGCTGCTCTGGTTGTTAAGATGTGACTACCTGAGGAGGAGAAGCTTCTGGTTAGTTTAGTTTATTTGCACAAAGATAGAAAATGCATTCCATAAAAAAAGACTAATACAGTGCAGGAGAGGAAGGAAACCTGAAAGTTTATTCAGAGTCATCCCCTATCTAAAGAAATGAAAAAATGAGATTGTTACTCATCAAAACGAAATACAAGAAGCAGACAAAAACTAACTAACTAACTAACAAAACAAAACACATAGCAGCAATACAATTTGATATATACAAAACACAGAAGCAAGCATAAAAAAGTAATAATTGTTTCTAATTGTCAATTGTATGAGAAAACAAAACAACAACAAAAGATGTAGTAAAAGTTGTCCTTCACTTCTTTAAGTGTGGATTTGACTAAATGTCATTGTTTTAATTTCCTGTTTTAGAGTTTATTTGATTGTTGATTTGTAGTTGGCTGGACAGTTTTCTGTGTCAAAACTTGCTGCCAAAGGCGTGCAGTTAAGCCTTGTGTGACTCACTACGCAAGTTTGCAGACATTTAATCTGCACCTGGGAGCTCTTATTCTCTCTCTTAATGAAGATTACCTTGGCAGCAACACACGCTCGACACATGTCCTGCTGCAGTCTCACAGAGTCCTGCGTGACTCTCGTTTAACCATTTGAACACAATGAGGCTAATGCTTTTCTGCTGAATTATGTGTCGCATTTGCAACAGTAACGTAGTAGCATTAAGTAATTATTGCTTTGTGTGTTTTCTCATCATCTCAGCCTCGGTGCCTCAGTTCTGTAACTCTCCCACAATGATCGTGATGGTGGGGTTACCAGCCAGAGGGAAGACCTACATCTCCAAGAAACTCACTCGCTACCTGAACTGGATCGGAGTGCCGACAAAAAGTCAGTTCTCAACGTAAATCGTTTTATTTTTTTAATTAACAAAAACATGACACATAACACAAAACACTCAAAATCACACTGAAACTGACCAAAATGCAAAAACCAATGCATCCTGATAAAACAAACACACGACATATATCAACAGACTTAACAACTTAAATAAATAACAAAACATTAAAGGATATAATAAGTAAGGGATAATGCAGAACGACCCGGTCATTATTGAAAATAGAACCCTGACAGTGTGATCTATTTTCAATAATGACCGGTTCATTCTACATTATCCCTCTTATTACACGGCTACTTACTCAAGAAATCAATTATCTGACACAAAGTATTGATTTAAAAATGACTGCATTGCTTCAAGTAGTCCATTAGCTCTATTTATTTATTTTTAACCTCTCTGTTTCCTTAATCCACCCAGTGTTTAACGTGGGCCAGTACCGCAGGGAGGCTGTCAAGATCTACAAGAACTTTGAGTTCTTTAAACCTGATAATGAGGAGGCCATGAGGATCCGCAAGTAAGAGAAAATATATTATTATTATTATCAGTTTTATGTGGTCTGACTTGTCTGCCAGTGTCATATTTTAGCATGTTTTGTAAGGTTTTGTAATGTTGTGTAACGTGTCTCTCAGGGCGTGTGCAGCAGCCGCCCTCAAAGACGTCGCAGCCTACTTCTCAAAGGAGCAGGGACAAGTAGCCGTGAGTAAGAGGACAACTGAGACTGTCCCTCTAATCATGATAAAACACTCTGATTCATCATTTTGCGTGCGTGCGTGCGTGCGCTTGATTATTAGCCATCATTATGAATAATGTAAATGTGCCAATATTCTCAGGATGTATTAATAAAACCGAGTTCTCTCATGCAGGTATTTGATGCCACCAACACCACGAGGGAGAGGAGGGCAATCATCATGGCTTATGCAAAGGAGAGAGGCTACAAAGTGAGTACATATGTGCACGTTTTAGATGAGTTCGATGAGAAGATTGATGTCTCACTGTTCAATCTGAGGCCAGAGCCTGCAGGTGGTTAGCTTAGCTTAGCTTAGCATAAACTGAAACAGCTAGCCTGGGCTCAAAATAAAAGTATTTCCCAAACTGTGAAACTATACAGGACACGAGGGGAAAATAAAGGATACATTTCACAGTTATTTAATGATTATTTATTTTATCTACAACATTTTTTATATTTATCAGATGCAGATGGAAACCAAGAGCCTGGTCTGCTCCAGATTTCTGGCTTAAGTAAAAGACAGTTTCTTTCTGTAAAATGCAGTTTTTTTCTGTTAAAGGCAGTTTTTTACTGTAAAACACAGTTTTTTCTGTGTTTTCTCACCACTGTCTCGTTGTAACGCTTGCTCTTGGGTGATGTCGGGACTTTGAAAATCATTGAGCCTGTTCTAGTCCTGCTCTATATGAAAAGAGCTGAGATAACTTTTGTTATGATATGACACTATAAATAAAATTGAATTTAATCTATATTTTAATTTATTTAGACTGCTCATATCTGCTCTTTGATCCATTGCACTTTTTATCCTGCTGCACTAAATAGTTGGGCATTATTTTTTATACTATCGACATTCTCATAGTTTTATAATTCAGTTGTACAGCATTACTTATATCTATATCTATATCGTCATGTATTTGCATATTTTTGTGTCTATGTATTTTGTGTATTAGTGTATATTTGTGTATGTGTGTATTTTTGTGTCGGTGCCATGGGAGATGACATTTTGTTTTCGAATCCTCTGTATGAGGAAAAGACAAGTTAAAAAATCAACTTTTGAATGACTTGTTGTTTGCAGGTGTTCTTTGTGGAATCGATCTGTGATGACCCAGAAATCATTGCAGAGAATATTAAGGTTCGTTTTCTTTTATGAGAATGTTTGCAGAGGCTGTAGAGATGTAGCGTTCTCAACTAAATTCCAAAACTGTCTTTTCCTTTCCAGCAAGTAAAATTTGGGAGTCCAGATTACGTGGATCGTGACATCGAAGAAGCAATGGAAGACTTTGCCCAGCGCATAGACTGTTACCGAGCCAGCTACATGCCGATAGACGACGAGAAGGACAGGTACTGTCCCATGATGCTTTTCTTCCTGTGAGATCAAAACCATAGTCTCACAAAAAAATCCTTCAAAGTTTGTGAATTTGAGAAAAGAAATCAAGGCCTAGAAAGTTTTTGAAAAAACGGTAATTAAAAGTGCTTGAGTTTTTGAGAATTTGTGCAAGAATAACATTCATAAATAGTCTTCGTTGTTCTGCTGTCTGCATGTGTGTCTCCTCGCAGCAGCCTGCTCTCCTAAGAATTAGTTTCCCGTACAAAAAAAACTATAAAAGTAATTAGTCAGAAATTAAGGGGGAAAAAAAAGACTCCCACACCTTAAATTCAAGGACTTTTCAAAGACTTTCCAGGCCCACTTCCCTCAAATTCAAGGACCAAACACAGCATAATTTGAAGGTTCATTACTGTTACAAAACACTGAGAATTTTTATACTGAGAACCAGCAGGCTGGGACGTGAAATAATGACGCAACTGCGGGTAATTCTGTAACTGCAATCTCAATTATGGTTAATTTTTTCTCCCGGTTTGTTTTTGACGTGTTACAAAAACATTTCTGATCAAAGTCCGTGTAGGGAGGAGGCCGGGGTGGATGGACGGGTCACAAAAACACAGACTTTCACCCAGGAGACTTGTGTCCTGTGTAAAAATCAAAAGTCAGCATTGTTACCTAACAAACGTTACCTTTTACTGTTTTTAAGAACTGTCTCGCACTCAACATGTGAATTTAAGCACTTTGTGCATGAGTATATGTAGCCTATGTATGATCTACAGTATGTTCTGTGTGTATGTGCGTTGTAACACTGACAAGTGTGTTTTGTGATGCTTGGCTTGGAGCCCAAGACACATTTCCCTCTGTGGGACAATAAAGTATCTCTTATCTTATCTGGTAATAATATTGAGTTACGTAACAAACATACTTACTTTAACTCAAACCACAATCTTTTCCTGAAACTAACCAAGCAGTTTTATATCAATTCACAAAGTTAACGAGGTGTTTAAAACTGCAACCGTAATCTGTGAGAAAACATTTTTTTCCCCTCGAAACATAATTGAGAATGCAGTTTAGTTGTATGGGAATGTAATTTTTAGGAGACAGAGTTTCCCACATTTGCGTCATTGTTTCACACGCCAGCCTGCGAGTTCTCATTATAAAAACTCTCAGTAATGAACCTTGATCCGTGTCTCAAACTATGCCATGTTTGGTCCTTGAGTTTAGGGTCTGGAAAGTCTTTGAAAAGTCCTTGAGTTTGATGTTTAAGGTGTGGGAAACCTGAGTCTTAATTTCAGACAAATTAATTTGTTTTCCCCATCGCTGACTTTGAACAGGAAGCTCTCCTACATCAAGATCTTCGACGTGGGCAGCAGATACCTGGTGAACCGGGTCCAGGACCACATCCAGAGCAGGATCGTCTACTACCTCATGAACATCCACGTCACGCCGAGATCCATCTACCTGAGCCGCCACGGAGAGAGCGAACTCAACCTGTTAGGTCGCATCGGTGGAGATTCAGGCCTCTCCCCGAGAGGACAGAAGGTGAGGACGAAGTATTCTCATCATTTACAGGAAAAAAAAGCAGAGAGGACCGGGCGCTCTGTTCTCAAACGTAGATCAAACATCATCAGCTCCAGAAGAAAATGTTTCATTGTTTCATTATTTTTTACTACTTGCCTGATCGGGCATCACTGATAAGACACTGTAGTATTAAGACTTTTTTTCCTCAAAACATTCCCACTTTTTTCTCCAAACATTCCCACTTTTTTCTCCAAACATTCCCACTTTTTTTTCCAAACATTCCCGCTTTTTTCTCCAAACATTCCCACTTTTTTCTCAAAACATTCCCACTTTTTTTCTTGAAACATTGACTTTTTTCTCAAAACATTCCCAATTTTTTTCTCGAGAAACATTCCCACTTTTTCCTCGAAACATTACGAAAATATTTTATTGCATCACTGATAGGACACTGTAGTAAACTGCAGTCAATTCGTGACCACATTCATGATAATCCCGATAATGGAAACAATCAACTTATTGTGAGTGTTTTTATTGCGATGTGCCATAAAATCCATTATCCCGATTACATTCCACCATTACACTGTACAGTTAATGGAGTTTAATAATTCCATGCAAACTGTAAACATTAAAAACACAGTGAACACAGTCTAAATCAGTAAAAGCTGAATTAAAAACAGTCTGTAAGATGCTAGAATGTGCTCTCTGTGTGTGCAGTATGCCAACGCCCTGGCGACGTTCATCCGAGGTCAGAACATCCGAGAGCTGAAGGTCTGGACGAGTCACATGAAGAGGACCATCCAGACTGCAGAAGCTCTGGGATTTCAGTACGAGCAGTGGAAGGCCCTCAACGAGATCGACGCTGTGAGTTTACAAAGCACGTCTCATCATCATGTCGCACAACATATTAAAGCTAATTTTATGTTTCTAGATGATGATTTCAAACGTTGGTTGAATGCATGAGAGGCTGTGTATTTGGGAGAGTATTTACAATTTATATAGGTTGACTTTAGAGCTGTAAAGCCAGGAGATCACCTGTTGTTGTTTTTATAGTGATGTTACTTTTTCTCTCTCAGGGAGTTTGTGAGGAGTTAACCTACGAGGAGATTCAGGAGAATTTCCCAGACGAGTTTGCACTGAGAGACCAGGACAAGTATCGTTATCGTTACCCAAAGGGCGAGGTAAATACACACTGCAACTTTTCTTTTTATTTAAAGGAATAATATGTAACTGTTCCGCATTAAAATGTCTAAAAAACGACTTGACTCAAATGTTTCCAACAATTTTCGAAACCAGAGAAAACTCTCAGCTGCATTTTTACAATACAGTTTTTAGATTATGGACGTTTTTAATGGTCGTTTTTTATATTTTAACCGGATGAAGGATTTCAGTCACTGGACGTCTGGAGCTGAAGTTATCAGAGAAACAAGTGGGCAAACGGCGGAAACAATCGGAGAAACACTGATTTTTAACATTTATTCAGTGTTTTTATCAGTTTATATCACCTGGTCCGTTTGCTCTGGAGAGGAGGAGACCTCTGCGGATATTTCGGCTCCCGGTTAAAAACCTCCTGAACGAGGATCACTGAGAGGACAACAACTCTCATGATCCCACGCTACTTCACGACATCACCAAACTCCATCTTTTGTTATTATTTTGATGGAGAGATCCCTAGCGGCAGAAAATTACATATTGTGCATTTCATTAAAGCTGTCAAATAAATGAAGTGGAGTAAAAAAGTATAATATTTGCCTCTGAAATGTAGTTGAAGTTTAAAGCAGCATAAAATAGTCTTTGTGCTAAGCTAAGCTAAGATAAGCTAAGCTAAGCTAAGCTAAGCTAACTGTCTTTTGGCTGTCCTGCCAGACATATTTATTATAAGAGAATCTGAATAAAGTAATGCAGGGTCAGTTGTACTGTGCACATGCCCTTTCTGGTTGAATAATTGATGTTTCGTCTCTTTCTCGTCCAGTCGTACGAGGACCTCGTCCATCGTCTGGAGCCGGTGATCATGGAGCTGGAGCGGCAGGAAAACGTTCTGGTTATCTGTCACCAAGCTGTGTTTCGCTGCCTGCTCGCCTACTTTCTAAACAAACCTGCAGGTACACAAATCCAGGCTTGTAAATACTTTAACACAATAGTATGTTTGAAAAGCACAAAGGGATAGTTTGGAGGTTTTGATGTAGGGTTCTATGAGGTGGTTATGCATTGTCAATATATTACCTTCCTAATATATTACTGTGTTTGGACTGAACGATTTAGGAAAAATATCTAATTGCGATTATTTTGACTGATTTTGCAATTGCGATATGATTCGCGATATTAGAAGGATTTTTTTCTGTCATTCTCATTTCTGCAGAAGCCCTGAGAGGCAAGCGAGAATTAGTTTTTTGTGTTTTTGCCAGGATCATTTTTCTACTTTTTAAAAAATCTGTGACAGCAGGTGATTTTTTTTTTTTTTTCCCCCAGGTAATTTTTGTCTTTTTTTTTTTTTAATTAATTAATTTATTTTTAATATGTAAAAGCAAGTTATTTTTTCTTTTTGGGCTCATTTTTTCTACTTTTTAAAAAAAATCTGTGACAACAGGTGATTTTTTTTTTTTTCCCCCAGGTGATTTTATTCTGGTTTTTTTATTTTTTATTTATTTTTAATCTGTAAAAGCAAGTTATTTTTTGGACTACAAATCGTATTCTACAGACTAAAGAAGAAAAAAAAAATTCACCTGTGGAAAAAAAACAAACATTTTTTCACCCGTTTTCACAGATGAAAATTTTTTTTTAGAAAAATTAGTTGGTATTTTCACACATAGTTTGCCTAACAAATATTGCACCTCCTGTGATTTGAAAAATGCAGTAGGTCAAATCGCAAGTTTGCTAAAAATTCGATTAATTGTGCAGCCCTACCCTGCGTGTCCCTGCGTGTCCCTGCGTGTCCCTGCGTGTCCCTGCGACGAGCAGTAGACAGTTTAGCTCCGTGCTCAGACTTCTGTCTGATTCTCAGTAGTGGGGCGCGCAGACAGGCGTTCTACTGAAGGTAACATACTGACTATACACAACTACCTCATAGAGCACCACTTCAAAACTTCTGAACTATCCCTTTAATAATCTGATTTCCCCTCTGAAGATGAGCTGCCTTATCTAAGATGCCCCCTCCACACGGTGCTCAAACTCACACCGATAGCTTACGGTAGGTGGAACGTGTGCGAGCGTGTGACATGTGACTGTATACCGTGGATACTCAGTATCCATACCTCTGAAAATCTCTCCCTCACAGTCTGACTGTTTCCTCAATTTTAGGCTGTAAAGTCGAGTCATTTTTCCTCAATATTGAAGCCGTCAACACACACCGAGAGAGGCCAGTGGTAAGTTTCCACACATTTGTCATAATAGATACTTAGCTTTGCCAACTATTCTGTGGTACGCTGCACACGTGTGACGGCACGCAGTAATGTTTAGTCATTTGTATGTATTGATGGAATGAATCTGTATAGTGGTGAGGAATGAGTGAATTAATGACAACTGCTTTTGTTTTCTCATATTTGAATAATTAGAAACAAAAAATAACAGGATAAACTGTCATTTCTAAGGCTGCCCCCTCTTAATCGATTAATCGATCGTTTTGATCTTAGTCGACTAAGATTTATTTAGTTTTTTATTTAGTTATTTTAGTTCTTTCTTGCTGGATGACTTATTTCCAAGAAACTTCTGAGCACACACAAGATTTAAAGTGGTGCTTTTGCATGATTCTTTGTGGAGAAACTCAGTTTTACAGATCTGTCGATTAAATCAACTAATCGATTAGTCGATAAAATTGTGTTATTCAACTGAGAATGTCTTTATTCTCAGCCCTAAAAAAAAAAATCTGCTTTATAAATCGGCCATCGGCTGCCCTGCTCTCTAAGTATTAGTATCGGCATCGGCCACTGAAAATCCCATATGGGTCGACTGCGACACTAGAATTTTCCATTGATACCCAAACTAATGGAATTCTACATTAGCCACATTACTGGTGTTAAATGACGAAATAAAATGAGACATAAACCATCAAATAAAATACATTCTACATTCTGTTCCATCCTATCAGTGGTGGATGTCACAGCTGTCTGATGTCTGACTTTTCACACCAGCGCGGCGTCGGTCACACTCATATACACATGTGTGTTTGTGTGTGCTGATAGAAAACTGCTGGCACCGTGCCGTGCCCTCTCATGTCCGGCGTTTGGAATTCCTCAGCCGTGAGCTCAGCTCCGTGCCGGCCGGCGCTCCGGTGGTTTTGTACTCTCTCTGGGCCCGGGGCAGCCATCGCTCCCTCCCTCGCCTCATTAGCCCACTACAATGAGACGGGCATGTCAGGAATGTGAGAGTGCATTCTTCCTTGTACCCCCCCAACTCCCCAACAGTAACCTCCTCAGCACCTTCTGGGTCTCCTTTAAACACTCACTCGCCATCCTCTCTCCTCGCTCACACACTCCTCCACATCTGACATCTCCTCCCCTCCTCTCCGCGCTCAAACCTCCCACCTCGGTGCTCCTCGCTGCTTCTCTCCCAGACCTTCATAGCTTTTCTGAAATTCTCCTGAGACATGGTACCAATCTCACCGAGATAAGATTCTAATCCTCCCCATTATTTAGTGCATTTTTTCCTATCAGCTCAGAGCAGATTTACTGTGGCTGACATCTGCGCATGAGTGAAGGTTTTTATTGTATGGATTTGACAGATAGTTGTGACACATCCAAACTCTGTCTGTCATTCAGGATTTAGTAATAGAGAGCCCCAGAGAGGCCAACCAGGAACTTAGCATCGCCCTGGTTCCCTCGACAAAAAGCCTATGGAATTTTTGCATTGGATTTTGGATCATTGCAGAAAATAAGCTCTGTGGAGAACACAAGTTTATCATACTTACACGTTTTGTTCAGCAAGATAATCTCTCCATATGAACACCACTTTTAAGATTTTAGAAGCATAAATGCAATCGGCAGAAGTAAAGCGCTAATGCTAGACTATAAGCCAACTACCCAACAGTCACATGTCGTCGTCCTTTGTTCTAGCAGCAAGCGAGCGTCCGACTATGGCGTCGCATCGCACAACATCGGACGCTCCGTGTCCACGCTGAATCCACACAGAATCTGTTAAATATACACTTCTGTTGCCATGTAAACAAACCACATACCTGTCAGCTGTGCGCTCGAGACCAGACTGGAGATGTAACCACTCAAGTAAAAGATGGGTGAGTGCTGGTCTTCCTACATTTAAGTACTTTTTAAACAGAAAATGCACATTTTATGCTGTGATATTTAGATGTGTCTTTACTGTAAATTACATACAACACAACCTACAGCAAGTAAATACATTTTCTTATCAGAAACGTGCAGCTCCCTGGTGATCTCCCTCCTGTCAGCTGCCACTTTATTTAGGTTTTTGTAGTGAACTGAGGTTGTAGAGATAACTCCTCATTTCAACCAACTGTATCAGACGTTCCTCGTCCATGACACACAGTGCTTCTACTGTGCTGTCAACGCAAGCGACAAGAAAATAGAAACAGGGAGTCTGACTAAAGTTCAGCTCAAAACGTTGCATTGCGCTGTGCAACGCTGTGCAGTGCAGCGTCGCTCATGGATAGTTAGGACAATCCAATAGAAAACAATGTAATCAAGCTGTTAGGACCCGGTGTAAGCTGACGGTGACCATTAATGTCCTCGACAACCTCTGTAGTCTCATTTAGACACTTGTTAGCAACCGCCTTTTTAAAGACACGTAAAAGCTTCGAAATGCATCAGTGGGGTTTTACCGACGTTTTTTATGTCGTAGAACAAAACGTGAAAATCTCTGACGCTTGTGTTTAACCACAGAGCTTATTTCAGACGTCTAAACAAAAACACATTTAAAAAAAACACACTGACTTTGAGACGAGAGAACCGGAAGTGCTAAAATGCTAACTCACTTCTGCGTTTTGAAATTACAAACTGATGCAGCGAGGTGTCAGACACATGCAGCTCTTACCCTCCAGTCCGGTAGGAATCACTGGAGCGTTAGCATAAGGAACCTGACCGGCTCCTCCGGCTGCAAGGAAAAACAAAATCAGACGGGCAAACTTACTCATGTCTCTCCTCACCAGTTCCCCTGCACCATGCTATAAACCGGCTCTGTGCTATCCACTGCTTCATGTATGACTCATGTATGGAAAGCCACATCGACAGAAGCCTGACTAATAGTGTGACAGAGGGATGAAGTCATGGCAGCACGTTGCTCACCATATTTGCCACCAGTTGCATCGAGTCCTGCACCGAGCGCTCCTGACGGAAGACAAGAGGGGCTTCACTGACAAACATCACCGAAAATATATTCATACAGAAATCTCACTGGTGAATTCGGGGTTATTTCCCTCCAGCTTGATATGATTTCTCAAAAAGTAATAGATTTGACTGAAATGTGGTAGAAAAATATTTTAAGCTTTAGCTGTTATGTTGCATTTGTGCTCTGATTTAAACTCTATGTATTTTATAATCAACCCTAAACAAACATTACAGAGCCTGCAGCTTTACGTGCTGGGATGTGTTTGTTAATATTAGGGCTTACCCGAGTGCTTCGACCGTTGCCATGGTAATCGACGTACAAATCTGTATTCAAATACTTCAGGGGTTTCTTTTTAGTTTCTACATATACATTACCCCCAAAATCCCAAATAACCCATGAAATAACATTATTTTTTATGCATCAACATTAATTATTATTGGTTAATATTCCTCAGATAGCTCTGTTTGTGCATGTGTAGGCGCTGTTGTGTGTGCGGTACTGAAACGGAGCGGAGATCGATGGACAGACAGACGTCACTTAGTTTGGTTTATTAGCCTGCTTGCTTTTCGTGGTTTAAAATAGAAATGTTGACCCTAATTCGGAGGGAAATGACAGGGGAGTGAGGGGACAGTCGAGGAGAGAGAGAGAGACAGAGAGCTGCAAACAGCTGTTTCTACGCTCCGCCCTGCTGATTTTGACAGGGAATCTTGCATAAATTCCAAAAATATTTAGGCTCCGCTTAAATTCTTACAAAGCTTCGAATATATTCGATTATTTCTCACTGAAGCTTAGAAGCCCCAAAATACATTTTTGGGACATCTTTTCCACTTGTTTAATTTAAAATTGTGTGAATTGGTTTGTGCAGCAGTGGTGGAGTCATTCACACTTGTAGTATTCCTATGTGTTTATTTGTACAACACAGTGTAATCTGATGCTGCC
Organism: Heterobranchus longifilis; assembly: GCA_028570985.1. Taxonomy (NCBI): domain Eukaryota; kingdom Metazoa; phylum Chordata; class Actinopteri; order Siluriformes; family Clariidae; genus Heterobranchus; species Heterobranchus longifilis. The sequence continues at coordinate 23,671 of JAOVVB010136769.1, forward strand.
CCATCTCTTACCATACGCCCCCTGCACCTGTCCAGCGTAGCCTCCTGTACTGAGGGCTGGGAAAATCAGAAAAACATAAAACATGCAGGTGAGACACTGTTCATCTATTAACTGATTCACACCTTTAAATAAAAATGTGTGAAAAGCATCTACAGGAGCAGGAAGTCAGAAACCACCAGATTACACTGGTCAGCTTCTATAATAAATAAGAGACAATAGCTACACCCAGTGGATAAAATACCACACTGGACATGTGTGCTTTGTTGACGGCCTCTTATTTTAAAGCATCTACGGGTTAGTGCCATCACCTCTTGTGGGTTTTAGCAGGTTATAATTGTTACCTTCACGCTTCATTGCTTTGTACTCGGCACCATCAGCTAACTCTGAAGGGTAACCAAGCCCTGAAACATAGTTTCATATATAATTATGTCTGTGAGCTAAATGACTCTTTAAGTAACCGCCTGTTTTTTTTCTTTAAATGACACTCACCAGCGCCGTGACCATCGCCGTATCCGTTCCCATAACCTGCTGAGAGAAGATGTATGTTAAAGCATTTAACAGCAGGGTTTCCACATGTTTTCATGGACAACCTTTCCATAACTTTTCAAGGACCCATAATAACATTTACTTTACCATTCACAACAGCATAGTATACTTTACTCCAAATGCTAATTATTGTAGGAAAATAAACTCTAAAATTGTCCATATTCACTTAGAATACTTCAAACTAAAGGTACAGTTAATACATTGTCCTTTATTTAAAATCAGTGTGTCACTGACTTTTAAATATAATATAAATACAATTACTTTTCCAGGTTTCCCATGACTGTGGGAACAGTCGCTAACTGATCCGTACCGGAAACACGATCCGTTCTGCACATGCACAAACTTCTTTCTAACACGCATGTGCAAACATGTTGATGGACGTCACATATAACATCTTTCTGTTGTTTTACGGCCCTTAGCATCCATAAATGTTGTATTACCTCCTTTGTGCTGGACTAAAATGTAAATTCTGAACTTTACATGTAATTACTTCACATCTGTTTGTGTAGAGAGTTTAAATTCAGTCGAGACAGACCAGCCAGCTAACATTGTGTTGGAGCTAACTGGCTAGCTGTTACATTTTGTCTGTTTATAAATGTGATGTACATATAAGCCACCTATACTCATATCATATGCCTCATCAGATTGCATGCAGAAGACATTAACTTCCTGGAATTATACATTGTTTTTTTCTGGAGCTGATGGTGGAAAAAGCTAACGAGTGAGTTGTTTCTGTCTCTGTTGAGAGCTGCACATGCTCAGCACCGATCGATGACAGCCGCATGCGCGGAACGGCCGTATTTCGCGCATGCGCTGACTTCTGTGCATGTGTAGAACGGATCGTGTTTCCGGTATGGATCGGGTAGGGACAGGTATATTTAAAATAAAAATAAACTTCAAAGCTAATCTTTTCAACTGTATTTGACATTTCTGACTGTAGCCAGAAACAAAAAGGAAAGGAAATGTTCAAGCGAGACCTCTGCGTGCATGTGAAGTACCTGCAGACAAAGCTTTTGCACCAACATCTCAGAGAAAGAACAAAGAAAGTGGCTGAACACAAAGGATCAGCCTGTCTGAACTGACAGTCATCACTCCCGTCAGTGACGGCCTTGATGCAGATTCCCTCCGACACCAAACACAATGAAGAGTGATCCTCAGAGTCATTGCAGGCAGACAATTCACGTTTCAAGGATAACGTTTTTTTATATTTAAATTGTCTTCTGTAACTCGCAGAGTGCATCATTTGACTGGCAGAATTTGATTTTCTCTGTGCGTGTATGATGAGTTGCCACTCACCGTAGCCGTTGCCTCCCATGGCACCCAGGTATCCTGTTACTCCGTCACCATAACCTGTGATGACACACATTCAAAACACATTGTATGTGACAAACACTCTCGCTAATTCTGCATTTGTTTAAAATACATCAATATTTAACTTGGGACGAATATGAAACAAGGAAAGCTACGACAAAAAATATATATTTTGATGCTCTGAATTCCATGCACATAAAAAAAGAGGGATCCACAGGAGGACAATTTGGATTTGACTGAAATGGTTTGTGAGTAATCCTTTGATTTTTAAAAACACTATCAATTATTCACCAGAAAGGAAAGGAAGCAGCTTCTCCCGCGACCTTTAAAGAAAGGCGAAGATCAACTCAGACAGCTGATTTTTTTTTTTTCTAGAAAGACTCACAAGCAAATGATCGGTTTACAAAGCAAACTAACAGCTGATTTTCTGCTGCGTGACACATGACCTACTGTGTCCTCGACTCGGGTGGAGAAAAATCGTGATTCTCTTAAGCCTGAGGCTCAGTTCACACCCGGCATCAACATGAATCCAAGTACAGGTGCGAATACACCAAGGACGCATTGACGACGCATTTGGGGCTTTTCCATTGGCACGTACGGCCGCCGCCGAGCCGATTACCAGTTTTAGTGCGCCGAGCCGCGGCCGCATGGTCTTTCTCTGGAGTAAACCCAAAGCACGTCTGATGACCTGCGGTGACGTCAGATGAGCTTCGTCATCATTAAGCGGCATATTTAAATATCCTCCGATGCTATCGCCAGACACATACTTA
>JAOVVB010136770.1:0-12145 GCA_028570985.1 Heterobranchus longifilis
GGTGTTCCACCAAACTGGCACTATTTTGCAGATGCACCAGCGGGGTGTGGCGCCGCCCAGGACGATTGTGATTGGTTTAAGGAAATACAAACAGGCCAGGGAGTTTTTTCACTATCCAGAAGTGAAAGCACTTTCAATCCAGACTTTCCTCCAACAGCGATGTGGCTTTGCGAGAGAGAGTCAAAGCTCTCGTCACTTGACTTGACTTGCCCAAGAAAAAATGACTCATGACTTACTTGAGACTTGGACCAAATTAATTGAGACACATGTCTGCTAATCTATTACATCAAGTTATTAAAAATGCAGCTTTTGTTTTTGGTTGGGAATTGTAACACAGTCGGCGTAGCTATAATATGAGATTAATAAGTGTTTCTGTTTTGCAGCTGCACATTGGATGATGCAGCCATCTATCAGGTCTCAGCCAGCAATAGCAAAGGCATTGTCTCGTGCTCGGGAGTTTTGGAGGTTGGCACCATGAACGAGTACAAGATCCACCAGAGGTTCTTTGCCAAGCTGAAGCAGAAAGCAGACAAGAAGAAGAAAGAACTGGACGAGCAGCACACCAAGAAGGGGGATAAAGAAAACGTTCAGAAAGAGAAACCGCAGAGTAGTCCAGAACGTCCTCCAAGGAAACGCCACGTCCCACCAGCAGAGGAGAGGCCAGCGGTCAAACAGCCTGAGGCTGTGGAACAACTGGGAGCCGCTGCAGAACCTAATGGCATTAGCTCTGAAGTCAAGGAAACATCCAAAGATCTGGAGGAGATGTCTCCATCCGAGGAAAGTTTGGCCAAAAAGAAAATAAAGATCACAAATGGTGTAGATGCTGTGGTTAACAGCAGCAGCAGCAGCAGCAGCAGCAGAAGCCATATGATGGGGAATGGAGGTGAAAACTGTTATGATGGAGGAATCGGTTTGGCACAGTTTCTGGCAGAGACTCTCCAGTCCCAGGCTGCTGAGGAGAAACAGAACTCATCTCGAGGGGAGAAACCTAAAGAGATGGATATAAGTGCCAGTAGAGAGAAGGAGCGAGAGCAAGAGAGGATGCGAAAAGTGAGAGAAGAGCAACTCGAGGAAGAGAAAAGGAGAGAAGAAGAACTGGCCTTAGAGAGGGAGAGAGAAAGGGAGATGTCGCACACGGTACCGTACACAAAACACGGAGCCAAACATCACAACAAGGCTCATAAGGATCACGACCACCACAACATCCAGGCCTCCATCTCCTCTGTGCTCCACACGGTCAAAGACTTCTTCTTCGGTAAGGGCAAGAAGGACTCTCACGATCACATCGAGAACAAGGAGAGGGAGTCTGACCGCTCGCCTGCCGCAACGCCGCCATCATTCCGGCTGCAACCGGAGCATAATCAAGTGTGCACGCCTCTCACGGAGGACGTTGTGCCGATGGAAATAGACAAACCGGAGGAGCCTTCAGAAACTGTGGATATAGGACAACAGTCACTGAAGCCACATGAACATAAACATGACAACGCATGTGTTCCGCATGCAGACCTGCCACCAGCTCATAAATTGCCACCTGAGAATGGAGAGGAGTCCACATGGCAGAGCGCCAGAGCAGATGTGGAGGCCACAGAGGTGTCTGCGGGGCCAGAGAGCAGCGGTCCAGGTGAAGAAATGTCATTGTCTGGGCTTCAAGTTCTCACTGAGGTACGTACAGTGGTCTTGAAGGGCAGCTGGCTTCCACTTGAGAGTTATATATAGGCTGCATTTGTGTGACAAGATAATACAAGAGGAGATACAAGCCGAAGCCTGAACTATGTCAACTATGACACCGTTTAGGCTTTGAGCTGCTGCTGGTGGTTGAAAGTGTGGTAGATAAGAAGCATGTGACAAGAAGTGTTGGGAGGGTTACTTTTAAAACCACTACAGATTACTGAATACATGTCCTAAAATTTAATATATTCCATTAGATAAGTCAAATTAAGTAACATATTCTAAATACTTTGGATTACTTTTGGAATACTTAAAAAGCGTCTTGCTGAGCTCATTCATACGGTCGTATATTTCCAAAAACACGTTCCTGACGATTCTGACTGTGTGTCTCCGCTGCCATTATCGTGTGGGAGGTGCACTGCGGTGCACAAATTGTTACACTTTAAAAAAAAAAAGTTGACAAAAAGCTACTGCAATAAAATCACAGGAATAAATACCATTTTAAGTATTGTGGTGCTGCAGACGTCATATTCTACAGACTTTATAAAAAAATCTTTTCCCCCGTAAAAATATGTTTTTCTATGAAAATGAGAATAATGTAGTAAAAATTAGTCAGTCAATTATCAGTCAAAATAATCACAATTAGATTTTTTTTCCTAAATCGTTCAGCCCTATGTTTGTGGGAAGTGTGTGCATCCTATGATTTTTTTAAAGACTATTTTTTGGGCTTTTTTGAGCGGTGGTCGAACCGTGGCCATGGGGACTCGACCATGCACGATCTACCACTGAGCCACCAGCACGCCCCTGCCCTCTATGAATTTTAGAGCAAATAAAACAAAAGAACAAACTAGAAGGACACTCGGAGAGCGCAGACCTTTGCCAAGGCCAAGCCCTATCTCAATGTTAGCAAAAGTGAAAAATAATTTGTGTGATCTGCTCCAAAACTTAATGGGTTCTTCTTTAATCCATGCTACACACTTCCACCAAGTTTCATGAAAATTGGGGTAGTTTTTCTGTGCTGACAAACAAACAAACCAAACTGAAAACATCACCTCTTCAGTGGAGGTAATAAAGCCAGACCTTCAATTAATCAATTTTTAAAGACAGTAACTATATTTAGAATACCACCAAATTAAACTGCAACAGAATACAGTTACTCACATTTTGTATTTTAAATACGTAATACTTAACAACCCTGATGACAAGTCATGGTTAGATGTTACGTATCTTCATGGAACAGTGTGGGGCAGTCAGACAATATAACCGCTTTAAAACATACAGTTTAATATCAGTGATCAGCAGAGTGACTCAGTCTGGCCATGTGAGGCTGTGGTTTTACTGCATCGATCTATAACTCAAGAGCGATAAGCCAAACAAGATAGTGTGGGAGAAATAGGGAACTATAAGAACCGAGCAGCTTGCACTGAACGTGTGTGGGGGTGGGGGATGTTGTGGATCGGCACACTGTAAGATAGGATGGGGAATATCTCAAATGTTGGCTCTGATGAGTGGGACACCAGTGCGTCAGAGATCATGATGAAACCTGAATGTCAGAAGTGGCTCTCACATTACAAACAGGGCTTTGCATGACAGAGGGCCGTGCAGTCTGGGTGAGCGGGAGTATAGAGCGGCAGGTCTCGGCATGAAAGGAGGGCCTCGTCACATTGGACACATTCCTCACTGCCCCCCCGCTATATCTTAAAATAAACCTCTTCCTCATCTAGAGAAGAGGGAGGAAAGCAGTACTTCTGTTATCTCAGCGTTAAGCTTGGATAATTGTTTCATGTCTGTCGTGTGTGGGGAATTAGGACCATCAGGCAATGATTAATGTGCTGTACAGTATACGCTTGTACAGTAAGAAAGCTAATAGGGACAGCGACATAACATGTTTGCTATATTTGGGGTTGCACTGATTTAGATCAGTTTGATCATGTGACTCTTGGCTATTTGTTAGGGATTTGTTTTATGACTTTCTTTGACGTAATAAGGCCCAAACTGTTTTTGTGTTGCCAATACGTGACCATGTATCTTCATCTAAAGCCATGCCGGGGTCGTTAAGAGGAGACACTACAGGCAAACATTTTTTCATGCATTTTGAGATTTGGGGCTATTTTGCTTCCATAACATGCATTTAGGTGTTTATTTGACTACACTTTATCTATTTGCATCTGTAGATTTCTTCTAAATTCACCAAAAGTTAGCATTAGATAATGCCTCATTTGCATATTTAAACATACAATTTCAGAAAACTTGTACTACAAAAAATATTTGTCTTAATATAATTGGTGATATCATGGTGGTATCTTTTAGTTAAATTGTTTACCCTACTCACCTGGAGTGTCTTGCAAAATGTATGGAATTTTACAAAAAATATAAAGGCTGTTTTCTCAAAATGAGTTTTTTTTCTGAAACTCTGAGTCACAAATCTCCACTTCAGTAGCACTTACACACAACAAACTTTCCACTTTCATTCCTATCTATATTCTGGAGGTTTTTTTTTTTTTTACTGAGGGGGTTGTTCATATATCATTCATAACCTGAACATTTTATTCCTAAAAACATCGAACACAGAAAATCGATGTTTTGTGGCCGATAGAGTATTTTCTGATTTATACAGTGATAAAAAGAAGAAGATAAAAAGAAATTCCCTCTGTAAAGACCTTTGACTCTAATATGTCAACAAAATTAAACTAAAATTTTGAACCTGGCGTAATCCAGTGTTCAGATTTCTGTTCTGGAAATGTATGCAAATTAGCACATATTCAATAACATAATGCCTCATTTGCATATCTAAACATAACATTTCATAAAACTTGTATAATACAAAAAGTAATTGTCTATGTATGTAAGTAATCAAGGGAAGCTTGAGGGAAGATCTTTTTTTAAATAAGAAGAATGTGTCTCTGTTGATGCCAGAGTGACCATCATTAATTAATTTATGAAAAGTAGTTAAATATAAGGCCATATTAAATTGAAGTCCAAATCTTATGAACATGCAATTATTTTCAAAAACCCAATCCAGACAGATGGATTTGCACATATCAAATCACTCAAACCTTATTGTCATTTCTGAATCTGCATATTATTTTCAATTTGCCTTGTTTCTGAAAGTTTATTTGGTTATTTTAACCCATCAAAACCAGAATATCCCTGAAAGTTAGATATTTGTATTATATATATTTGCATGCAAATAGATTCTGAGTTTGTGAATGGTTTTGTTCCGTGAATTGTGAATGAAATGCACAAATACGGCGGATGTACTGAATTCTGCATTGTCCATTAATATCCAGTTTTCTGGTGCACAATGACATGTGGAAAAGGGAACTAAACATTAACCACCTGCAGAGCGATTGTTTGTCCATAATGTGGAACTACAGCAGTACCTTCTCTATGGTGGCGGTATTATGTGAGGCTTCACAGATGACTAGCTGGAGGAAGTCAAATGATTTAACTGAACAATGTTTTCTCACATGGGAGTGACACCTATTTACACACAGAGATGTAGTGATGACCACAGCTTCATTTTTAGACTGAATGTGACACCAGTTCCCTTCCATCGAAAGCAGCAACTTCTTTTTTTCTTAGTAGTCGCTGCCGCCCAAACATGTTGTCACGAGGCGACATGTGGCTTCATTACTCTTCTGCATTAATTTTAATGGCGTGAACAAGAAAAACAGGGACAGTGAGGGGAAAAACCCCAACACTTCTATAAGTAGCTTGAAGCTTTACCTCTTCTCTTTGCAAATTTAAGATCTATTTTTAGTTTGGTTTTGTTTCCTCAACAGTTTAATTAATAGAATTATGCAAAACATGCGTGTTATGACGAGTCTTTCATCGACCACGAGCCTTAGTTCACTGCCCAGCAAGGTCTTTGTGTAAACAGCACATCTGTGTCAACCTCATGGGAATTCCCCTGACTGTGTTTCAACATAAGTGGCAGAGCACGCAACCACTTTCAAACTTTTAATTTGCTTAAATCATAGACATACAAGTTAGTATAAAGAATATTCATGGCTTATTTCAGACTATTTTAAACAAAAAAAAGAGAAACCCTGTTTGTTCAAAAATCCAAACACTGAACTGGACGTGTAAACCACAGTTTTATTATACATCCATGGTGTAAACAGCCATGTGACACGAGGTTCCTGAAATAAGCTGACAGGTCATAAAACACAAGACGATCTTGACTTACTGTTGTTCTTCCGCATATTTGTCATTTACCGATCAACTAATAATTGATCAGCTTTGTTCACTTCAACCACAGTGCTCTTCCTCTGTGTTGAGGAATATAACTCTGCGTTGCAATATCATGTTTGTGAGAATCTGTCACTGTTCCGTGCTTCTGTTGATTTATGGTAGAAAAACGTGCCTCAGTCTAAAAGCGTCCCAGTGTCAAAGGTCACTGCAGTAAATTTGCTGCTTCTTAAAAACACTTTAAACTCCTCAACATGACACTGCATGTTGTGCGACCTCTTTGCTAGACTGTTAAAAATTATTTTACATGCATAAGAAGTTAAACCAGCAGTGTAATGCATTTATTTTATTTATTTAAAAAGAGACCATGTACAGTTTAAAACAAAGGTCACCATTTGATGCAATGTACCAGATTATAGCTTTAAGATAATTTGCATCTGTAGTCCCTTGGCAGGTCAAAACAAAGAAACAGTATGATATGAATTTTTTTGACAGCTGAAAAAAATTGCTGTAACTCTTCTATAGGGTGCCCCAGTTTTTAGTTTAAAATCCTGGAAATGAGTTAACATTTTAGCACTTCCGGTTCCCTCGCCTCAAACTCAATGGATTTTTTTAATGCATTTTTGTTTAGATGTCTCAAATAAGGTCTGTGGTTAACACAAGCTTCAGATGTTTCAACGTTTTGTTCAACGGCATAACATACATCGGGAAATACCCCGCTGGTGAATCCCAAAGCTTTTTTATGTGTGTTTAAAAAGGCAGTTGCTAACAAGTGGCTAAATGAGGCTCTAAACGTTGTCGAGGACATTAAATGTCACCGTTTAGCTTAGTTGTGGCGACGGTGCACTCCCTTCTTACTAACGGTTCTAAGTTTTAACTCAACAATTAACTAACTATCTTTAACAGGGCAAACAATTGCACACAGCAATTTGTAACACTAATAATTATACATTTACAAAATTACACCGCAGAATGGCATGTTTTTATATCCTCCTGACACTATAATAAAGTCTTATCATGCAAATCCTGTGATATACCATGAAACCGACAGAATCTTTTATAAAATATATATATATATATATATATATCATACCACCCAGTACTAGTACAAACGGAACAGAGTAAAGACTGTAGCATGTGTGTTTCATGGAGTTCATTGTGAAAAGACTGCTTTTGCTGAAATTGCACTGAAGTACTAAAATGCTTTATTTGTTTATTTTCCATCAGGCTGAAGAGAAAGCTTCTCAGATCGTACCAGTTATCAAAGAGGTTCCCGAACAGCAGCAAGAATGCCTGGTAGTTTCACCGCAGCCTCATCACCAGGCTACAACAGATGAGTCTTCACTCAGGGAAGAAATATCTGTCCTGCTACAGACCCAAGCCCCTCACAAAGAGCAGTGCTCCCCCACATCCACCCTCACTAGTTTGGAAGAAAGCTGGACTTCCCCTCACTCTCTTATCTCTGAGTCAAACAGCCACAGCCTTGGAGAGGCGCCCACTGAAACCTTACGAGGAGAGAAAATGAGTGTTGATAAGATGGACAAAGAAGGTGAACCTGACACAGAGGAGGGCCGACCCTCCAACAAGTTACGTGAGGAAGAGAAAGCTGAAGTGAAATCAAACAATGAGCCGTGCTCAGATATAAGCAGATCTGAGACGACTGAATTAACAGCTTGTTCACTGGAAGAGAGAATAGAGCCATGTCGACCCCAAACACCAGATCAGGTGCTTTGGCCTCTGCCTGCTGTGGCGGCGTACGGTGCAGAGCGTGATCATGTAAAAGAACAGACCGAATGTACTCCACTGACTCAGGAAATGAATGTAGGATTTCCGCCCACTGCAGCCTCGGAGAGTTTAGAGAAGGGTGACCTAAAAATACAGCAAGAATGCGCTTCTTCTATAGTAGAGGAAAGCACTGAAAGCCACAATGTCAGTGCAATGCAAAGTTCAAACACAGGTTTTAGAGGCAACGAAGAGGGAAGCAAATTGAAAGAGGTATCAATTTCTTTAGATATAGAAGTTAACTCCTGTAACAATCTAAAAACACAAGAGCAGGTAATGTTAGAAGGACAGAGCACCGATGCAAGGAATGAGAGTTTACAGTTTGAAGTGGAGATGGAAAAGATGAATCCAGTGAACCTAGAGGACGAATCAAAGAGCCTCTCGGGGACACAAAACAACGAAGGTAATGCTTATGTTTTGGAGGAACGCAGTAATGTTGCTCATCAAGACAGCAGTGAGAGGCAGCAGGGTTGGCCCTCAGCGAACATCCCACAAATCCAAATATCTACTATTGAAGACACCCCAGATATTAAACCAACTGTGGCAGGCGTGAACCCATATGAACATTTCATAATCCCCAAAATAGAAATAATGGAGGCTGAGCTCAAAGAGAGCACTCTGCCACTAACCATTTTGGCACTAAACAAGCAAGAATCAGAGCCGGCTACTTTGCAAAAACATGATGCAACTCATGTGTCTGAGGTAATAATCCAAGACCAGAGCGTGGCTGATTCTCCAGGCTTGTTGCCCACGCAGGAAAATATGGAGGATGATATCACCCTCTTGTTGCCCACACAGAAAGGTATGCAGAATGATAACAGCCTCTCAGAGAAAGTAAAGGAAGTTGCGCAATTACATGACGAGACAAAAATGTTTGAGCAGGAGCAGCCACGCATGAAAAGCAGTGAACAGCTCCCTCAGATGGACTATGCATCAATTCCTGTTATAAATGTTTCGTGCACAGATGACAAGGAGGATGATGTACATGTAAACACCTATGTTATAGATACCCAGCAGCCTTTTGAAACTCCAACGGTGCCTTTGTTTGTGGTGCCTCCGATCTCTGTTACTTGTCATGAAAGTGATTCTGGACCTACACTGCCCACTCAAAGTGAATGGACAGAAACTGAAACTTCAGCTGCCACGCAAAGGGGAACAAAGCATGATGCTGACGATAGTACCACTGCGCATGAAAAAACTCAAAGTAAAAAACAGAACCTAGAAGAAATGGCAGAAAAGAGTATAAGAGAAAACACTCCCTCTATGCTGTATGACGCTCTAATACCAAAGGTCGATGTGCCATCATTCAATAAACTAATAGAAGACCCCGAAGTCTTGAAGACAAAACCCCTTAAAGAGGCCAAGATAGAGAACTCTGTGTCCGTTGAGGACCTCCAAAGAAACCGATCATCTGTTGAGAGACTCTGCTCTAAACCCCCGGCACATCCATCACTGAGTCCGGCCAGTCTCCGCAAATTCATGTCCAAAGCTGCACCAGACTCGGACGGAATCACTGCAGGTCAGAATGACAACGAAGATCTAAGCGGAGGCTCGACACCAACGTCGTCCCTGTCCTGTGAGAGCAGCCCCCGTCTGAAGCGCAGAGACAGTCTGTCGCTCATACGCTCTGCCACGCCTGAGGAGTTGGCCTCCGGAGCTCGTCGCAAAATCTTCATCCCGAAAACTAAAGAAGATGGCGAGGGAGCGGTGGTTGCTGCGCTTGGTGATTCTCAAGGCAAGAAGGAGACGCCCTACATGTCACCCAGCCAGGCTCGCAGAGCGGCATTACTACAAGCGCCCACGGGACAAAATACGCCACCGATGGAGAGGCGCTCTCCGCTGGTGAGCCGCAGAAAGGCCGTCCTGGAGGTGCCGAAAGTCGTGGAGGAGACTCCAAAAGAAGAGCCGGTCAGCACCAAACAAGAGGAGAAACCAGCTGAAAAGAAGCTAGACCCTTTGAAAGGTAAACGATCAGTTTTTCAGTCCTAAAAGAATGGATTTTGTGAAAATATTATGTTTTCCAATATGAACTGTTTCAACTTGTTTGCACAAAAACTTACTTCATCAACTTACATCATCTTATTTAAATTAATTAGGGGTGTGATGGTTTTCCTAGCCTGGGAACCAGCTGTATCTGCTGAGCTCATGTTTCATTTGCTCTGGCAGGGGCGTCTGGCTCCTCTCCCGTTCAAACGGATTTCCAGTAGCACAAAACCGATCCAATCACAACCGTTTAAATCTAATATGGGGCAGGTTTAAGACGATGACTGACAGAAGAGCGTCATGCTAAGCTTTTCTATACACACGTGCTGGCTTGACTTGACTAGGTTTGGCTCGGCGCATCAACATGGCTTTATTGTAGCTCTGTGTATTTAAACATTAGTATTTCTCAAGACATGAATATGTAGGATATTACTACAGGCATTACTGTTCTTACGTCGGGACGTCTGCTGTTGGTATTTAGAAGCCAGTGGTAAAAAAAATAAATGGTAGGAAATACATTTAATTTTCTTTAAATTCGTCACAATAAAAGTCCCCAGTTATATTGTTATACAAAAACGACAACCACAAGACTTTTAAAAACGCATTTCTCGTCACGGGATTTGGCCCTCCTCCGGAGAAGGACCATCCAGGCACGGCGCAGCGTGGCTCGGCTTATTTCTTGCCTAAAATGTTTTCAGAAACACAGTTTAGTGTACTGATTATTTTTTTGGGCCATTTTGCCTTTATGATAGGACAGCTTGAAGATCGACAGGAAAGGGAAGAGAGAGAGAGAGAGAGAGAGAGAGAGGGCAAGCAAAGGGCCACAGGCTGGATTAAAACCTGGTCCATTGCAGGCCACATGGGGCGCACATTCTAATGAGGCCACCCCTGTTTAACTGTAATTTGAGAAAGTTTGTGACCATTTTTTTTTTCCTGCTTCAAAACAGATCAAGCACCACCCCAACATGCATGTGTCGGTCAGCGTGTTGCTCTTATTGGTTGCGTTTTATGTGCCATTGATAACGCCTCTTGGAAATCGAAAATGAACTGAGAGGTTCCAGACGCCAGGCTATGATTCTCCAAATCCTATTCTATAACATTTTAACATTTTCTTTTCAGCACTGGCTATGTCATTGCTAGATTATGGAGTCAAATTATTCTTTAAAAAGATAGGTGACATGGTATCAAGTGTGATGTAACCGCCATATTTTGGGGGGAATGTACCACACTAAGGCCATATGGTCAAATTTAAAATAATTTATTTAAAATGGGGGATTTGCAGCTACTGCTTTTGATTTCAATAATCGAAATTGAAAGCACATCCATTTTTGATTTAGAATTGAAATTGCGACACCCTTAAATGTCAATCTAAAGTGTAACATTGTCCGAGTCTTGTGAGTTCTGTGAAATACTTTGTCAGCGTATGAGTCTAACTAGTACACCAGTGTTTGAGGAAGTGGAAACATTAGAAAGTCTCCACTCTCCAGTACAGTATATATTTACCTTGGCCCCCTCTCTCATGCACCACCAGCTCCACAGGTCATCCGTAAGATCAGGGGAGAGCCGTTCCCAGATGCCTCCGGACACCTGAAGCTGTGGTGCCAGTTCTTCAATGTGCTCGGTGACTCCACCATTAAGTGGTACAGAGATGAGGAGGAAATACTAGAGGTGAAGAGAAGGTAAACCCCCTACTTGTCTTACAATGTCAACACTACTCTAATACCACCTGTAACACAAATCAATGTCACATGGTGTTCAACTTGTTGTATTACTTGTCACCTTTTTTTCCCCCCGCTGCTATTGTTTTGAGGATTTCCAGCCGACATGACTGGTAAAAAGTGGACAGGTTCCAAATCTGAAACAATAATGCTACAAGGATGAACAGGATTTATTTGGGCCTCAGAGTGCATCCCATGGCCTTCGTGTCATTCTCATATTCTCACTGCAGAGAGACGCCCCGGCTCATGTGGCCCCACAGCTGTGACACAGAGAGGTGAATCTCTGGCTAGACACAGAAGCTGTAACTTGACTCAATATTTTTCCCATCTCCAGGGGGCATTAAAAGTCTATATATGTGCTATTGGCTGCTGTGTCAGCAGACTGCTGTGGCCGTCTGTCTCACAGTGACACCTTGTGGGACCTTGTTGAATCTTTGACGTTAGGTACAACTCAGCTGTTTCATGATTATGTCTTGTTTTTTTGTCCTTAAGTGGAGGAGATGAAAGCCAAGTAGCGCTGGCTGTTGTTCTAGCATCCAGCCATGACTGTGGAGTATATGGCTGTTCGATCAATAATGAATACGGGACTGACATCACTGACTTCCTGCTCAGCGAAGACAGTAAGCTACAGCATGTCTGGAGAAATCAAGTGTGAAGTCTAAATTGTATAATATATAAATAATGCTTTTATGAGTCTTGTAGCACCCAATAATGTAATAATTTCCCGAAAATGTGTTTTCAGTAGGCTAACATGACACTAACTGTATTATACATTTTGTACACTTTACATTTACAAGGGG
>JAOVVB010136780.1:0-12145 GCA_028570985.1 Heterobranchus longifilis
TGAACTCTCAGGCAAGTGGCAATATTTGCTCACCTGAAATACACACATCTTGCCAATTGGGGTCGGGGTGGGCTCGGGGACTGTGGGGAAGGACCCCTTGATGCAGCTGTGGCCCCAGAGAAAGACCAGACCAGGAAGTTTTGTGGCTGGAGAAGGGTGGGGGCTCTCTTGGCGGGGGGCTGTTTAGCGGCGGCGGCCCTATTGTGTCTTTAAAGGAGGCAGGGGCCGTATTTGTTCGAAGCTGCAGGAGGCTGATGAGGTGCTAATCTGTTGAGTGGCTGTGTCATTGGGCCCCCTGTTCCCAATAGCCTGTTAGCTGTCAAGGCCTGTAAAAAAAAAAAGGCACAATTTACGGGCCCCAAGCCAGGACTCAGCCATCGGTGTCCGCGGGTAAGCAAACACAGATTGAACACTTATGTTGCTCTGGTAGGGCAGGCTTTTACCACCAGGCTCCTGGGGTGACACGTAGGCAGCCTCTTTTCAGCCCTCTTCATGAGGTGTCGGCCCCCTCTTTGCTCCTCTGTAAACACTACAAATTAGCCATCTGCATATGGATGGGCCCTCAGGAAGGAGACAACTGCCTGGTGGACGGGACGAGATACACGTTTTCCTCTAATGCAGACCAGATATTCTCCACTATCAGCTTTTAATTTCTATCCTCATGCATACGAAACACGTAGCACACGCAGGCACTGGGTTTTTTTTTTTAGATATGGCGGAAAAATGTGCTCAAGAGAGTGTGAGATTTTGTTGTATGTGGTGCTCTGAAGCATGAGGATAATGAAAGCGCAGTGGCTGGCCAGTTGTCTGAGATGGGTTCGGGTCAGCAGTCAGAGGTAATCCCAAACTTGAATTTCCCCATCAGGCTGGAATACAGATAAGACAGCAGCAGATATGACCCTCGCTCACTGACTGACTGAGTGACTGATGGAAAAAGGAAATGGACCAAAAGCCTCTCTCAGATGTAGAGCTGAGATGTGTGTGTGCGCGTGTGTGTGTGTTTTCTCAAGAGGTCTGTCAGAGACGGTTGCAGAAGCCAAAGAGATTTGTGGAAATTGAGCATTGTGGTGGTCAAAGGAAGATCTGTATTATCTGGATTATATCCCTATTTCATAACATTATATCAAAACTAGATTAAAATAGACAGTGATTTAATTTAAAGGGGAACTAAACCATGTAATGCATGATGATATGGATTGAAAAAAAAAAATCATACCCATCGGAAATTATATTTTCCGCGAGTGTGTGAGAGTCCGCGTGATGTAAATGCCGCCGCTGTAAGTGGTAGCGTAATGATCTACTGCGCATGTGTGTAATGCATCCTCTAAGCGGATATATAAACAGATACTACTATGCGTCCGTGGTGTCTGCAGCTGTCCGTGCATGCGTCCGTTTGGGAACGTTAAGAGAGTGCAGATTAGTAAACATGGACAATTCTCCCAAATCCAAAAACTAGCGTGCTAAAACTCAAATATGTGATGTCATCAAGTTTAAAGTGTGGAGCTGCTCCACAGACAATGAAAGGTGTTATAGATGAGACAGAGCACCCGGGACAATGTTCTGAGTACACGGGTACATTTTCTGTGTCAGAACTGACAACACTACGACAGAATTAAACTCATTTGTGTATAAAAAAAGAAAATGACTACTTTGAGACTTCTCTTATTTCCTTATTTCTTTTATTCTTGTATTTTATATATCCCAGCTTGTTAATTTTTTTCATTTTCCATTCTTTTAAATGACTGTTTCTAACTGTTTTTTTTAAATGTTCTTTAGTGTTTTGCACTTTGAATTGCCTTGTTGCTGAAATGTGCGATATAAATAAACTTGCCATGCCTTGCCTCTGGTTTCTGGCTTTAAGAGAGAGTTGCTCATGTTCACAAATATTGATTGAACTTTGCGAGGCCATGGAAATAACATATTAGATTTCTTAATGTAGGTGGTGCTCCCCTTTAGCTCTCATTGTAAGGATGCTAGTAGGTTATGCCCATGTCCCTCGAGTCAGTTAGGATTAGAAAGACCATCACCGATACACAACTTTTTAATCATAAGGCCAGGTTTGCCCTCTCGTCTACGCTGACGTGGATCTGACAGCATGACGGCCGGGTGTGAACGGCAATAGCTCATCATGGATTATGGCACGGGCTTGATTGTAGTGATATTTAGACACAGAGCTTCCCATGGGAGCCTGGCACTTTAATTAACATAGCACTACTGGCCCCCCTCCTGTTTTAATTGCCTTCAGTCTGTGATTAAATGTGTATTGACTCTGCAGTTGGTCCACTAATGAATAACAATGTGCTGATTTGGTGATATTAAATCTTTTGGCTCTAATACACATCCCAGCCACGTTGCTTAGAAAGTTCAGACGTTACAAGGAACCGTGGCATCAGAGCACATCCATGTCACATTTATACAATATATCACACAATCCACATGAAGTTTTTTTTAAATGTTGTATTATTAAATCAATCACCTCACTTTGAAATGTTTTTAATAATTCATAAAATTGTGACACTTTCTAATAAAGTGCCCTTCATAAAATGCTTATAAGTTGCACCTAAATGATTTATTAATGGTTAATAAATCATTATAGAACATTCTAAGCCAGTGTTTCCCAAAATTAGGGTCGCAAATCGACAGAGTAAAGTAATTTTCCTAATTAAAATAGATTTCTTAAAAAAAATTTAAAAAAATTTGCTACGCTGGTATGTTCAGTGCGGGGCTTTAATTATTAATTATTGCTGTGATGTACTTTTATAATGAAATAAATAAATTTCATATACATTTTAAATTCATGATTTATAAATCTAGATGTCATGGCAATTCATGATGTATTTTTGTAAATTTGGGTCCCAGGGAGACCAAATTTTGATTTTGGGTCTTGAGCTGAAAACATTTGGTAGCCTCTGTTCTAAACCATTAAAAAGAATACATGTTGGGTTGCCAGGTTGTGAAAACCCCACTTGGTTTCTTTTTATTTGGTAATAATGTAGTTCTAAATGTTGTTAATCCACAAGAAGTATTCAGATATTTTACTTCAGTAAAAGTAGCAATACCACAGTGTAGAAATATGCAGTTATAAGTCCTGCATTCAAAACTTTAATGAAATAAAAGTACCAAAGTATTAGCATTAACATATACTGAAAAGTATATATAAAAAAGTATAAAGTAGTCATTATGCAGAACGGCCCATTTCAGAATAGTCCGTCTATCCATCCATCCATCTAACATAATCCCTTTATAAAGGGTGTCTTTTCAGAAAGTGGTACCTAAATTTGTTTTAAACTCTAAATTGCAACAATCCGAGCTCCTAAAGACTCTAATTTGGTGCACATGCATTCTTTGGTGTCATCTGATCTGTGCATGTCTTGGGATCCCAGCGTTCTCACTCTACTCCTGTGGTCTAATAGATAAACTGTCACCTTGTTTGA
The DNA here is from genome assembly GCA_028570985.1 of Heterobranchus longifilis. Lineage (NCBI taxonomy): Eukaryota > Metazoa > Chordata > Actinopteri > Siluriformes > Clariidae > Heterobranchus > Heterobranchus longifilis. The sequence goes on from JAOVVB010136780.1 coordinate 3,435, forward strand.
TAAATGAAGGGCAGCGGTCAACATAGGGTCCTTTAACATGACAAGGGAGAAAGTATTGCATCTGCAATGCCGTGGATACAGTCAACACAAAGCATATCGAATGGCATTCCTCGCCACATTCCTCTCAATATCAAAAGGTGCGTATTTGAGGATATCCTTAGTGCGTTTACGCCTGTGTTTGCGCCCTGACCCACTGGGGGCCAGTGCAATAACTTTGGACTCCCTCCCACACTGCATCTCGTTGCAATGACCACTCTGGGTTTTTATTTAGCTGGGGTTGTGTGCCTTCCCAGTCCGGCCGCTTTTCAGATTCATTTCCAGGTAAACACAGTGTGGCCAGCCACAAACCTGCGGCCAACAGGCGTTGTCACAGCTGTGGCAGATAATGGCAAGTCCAAACTCCAGCCCGGCTCTGGAATGTTTACTGTCACCACAGGCAAGTTGGCAGCAAACATTTTTTTTTTTTTTTCTCCAGCACTTTCTAAAAGGAAGACTCTCTCGTTATTAATTTTATTTTGATGAATTACATGCTTAACCCTTTGCCCTGCGCTGTTTTGTGTGACTCGGTGCACTCAGACGGATACAAAAGACAGACACAAAAAAGGGGGACATCTTTCAATTTCAGTTGAAAAAAAAAAAAAAAAAAATCCCTCACTTTGAAAGTTGAAACTTAAAGTTAACACATTCCTGCCAACAACTCCTGGGTGTTTGAAGGAATGCTCCAAGAGTCCCGCCTTCCTCTCACAGACCACCGAGCACCCTGTCCGCCCCCCCCCCCCCGTGCCCCGCACCCAAGAAACAGCATCTGGACCAGAACACTTTGTGGTGCCATTTTTAGGGCCTTTGCTCATGCAGGTGTTTGTGCTTTCACTTCTTTAACTGACTCATTAAACTTTCACCATTTAGTGTTTGTCCTCGTCATAGCCTGTAAAGGAATGACGCCTGAATGTGTGAAATGTAACACTGATCATCACGGAGGATAATTGATCAACGACGTGGCAAAACTATACAGTAGTCCTGGAAGAGGAGACATGTAGGGCACACCACACAACTTTAATGTGCTACAGCCACTTTTTTTGTGTGACTCATCCTTGAATTGTGAAAGAAAGCAAATGCAATTCTCATTTCCAGTGTATGCTCAGGGTTGTGGGGACAGAATGATCAACAATAAATACAGCAGCAGCATTTAGAATCACAATGCTCCGATTAATTTGGTCCAAGACAGTGCAAAAATATTAGTAAACATGAGCAAAACTAGAGTGCTAAAAACTCAAATTTGTGATGCCATACAGTATAAAGCAACTGCTCTATAGATAATGAATTGGGACCAATGTAGACGACACTAGGGGACTCTCCTGAGTATATTTCTGTTTCAGAACTGAAAACATTACAATAGAATAAAGCTAATTTAGGTATAAAAAAAAGAAAATAAGCATTCTGTCGGTCCACAAAATCCCCCATTCATTGTCTATGGAGAAGCTTCAGACTTTATGACATTGTGAGTATTACTTCTCTGGTTTGTGGCTTTAACAGAGAGGAGCTCATGTTCACAAATATTGATTTAACTTTACTAGGTCATGCAAATAACATTTTTTAATTTAGGTGGTTTCCCCTTTAATGTGCTGAACTATTTAAAAATATATATTTTAAGCTTACTATACGGTATTGCAGGTGGCCAATTCAAATTTGATGTTAATGAAATAAAACAGAGGATGAACAGAAACTAATGAATGTCTATATTTGACCATACGTTGCATGGTCTGCACCTTTTATTAGCCTGTAGCTCATTTGCCATGGACATAATGGAAAGGGGTCCATGTAACATGACCACAATATAATTAGAAGAGGATTTTACTGTGCAACAGTATTATTATAAAGTTTCCTTTATAATAAAAGTAAACAGCTAAAAATAATGTTTTTGTAATATCTGGTGCTTATTTAAAATATTAAATCCCATGCCCTAAAATGGTGTTGCTGTTAATTTGACATCCATTTGCATTAGTTTGCATTGGTTGCAGAAGTGCAACCCTTAATATTTCATCATTCAATAACAGGCCTACATACAATATGTGTAATTGTTAAATCTGGGTATAATCCAATGAAGTTGGATTTGTGATATTTCTGTCTTTATTTGACTTCCAACCATCAAAGGTCAGTGAATTAAAGAATTAAAGCGACTCTGACTTCAGCCCCACTGGTGCAGGTTTAAGAACATTTGCTGCTGTTTGTTGCTTTGGTGATGACTATATTCCACAATTTATTGTCATGATGTAATTGCAATCACAGACAAATAAAAAATGTAATATAATCTGTTACACCAACTTCTGATGGTCTACACTTCTAATATCTTTATTTTATTTTAATGTCTGTATGAGTCTCTACTCTTGCTGTTATCAAACTGACTCGGCGTGATGTGACTCTTTAGCTTGGCAGAAATGTGACAGACGTTGCCCAACTTTTTTGTACGCCATTTGAAAAAAAACGTAATCAGGACACTTATTGTCCTGGAGTGACTCCTCTTTGCACCAGGAGCACTCAGTGTATTAGCTCACACATTACACCAGAGAAAGAATATATTCAAAATAGGGTGATAGAGCGGCAGCACAAGACCCATGTTGAAGTTTTTGTTTTTGACCAAATCCAAAATGACCTTCACCCATGTGAGAGGACTGTGGCAGGTTGATGATTAACTGTGGAATTAGCAACATGTCTCATTCAGGAACATAATGTCATGCAGGTCAAGGACCATTTCAGAAAACTGAGGATTTGGTGTCTGTCATTTTGGAATAACCTACATGACTGTGTTTAGAACAGGGATGGTTTGTTTAAGTAAATATCCACCAGATTATTTTTGTTTTTTTACACACTTGAGTAAAAAGTCTCCTAATATTTTTGGCATTGGAAAACCATTTGTGCAGCAGAAACACATGTGAAACTGATTAGAATTTTTGATTTTTCCAATATAAACTTACATGCAGTATTCATGAATGTATGTTTATAGATATTAGATATATAGATATTGTAAATGAGGACCTATAGCCCTAGACTAGTTTTCAACACCTCAAAATGAAGGGTTACAAAAACAGATATCTCAGTTTTTGTTTATTTTCCTAAACCTTTTTTTTCATATCAAATCCAGGGAATATAAATCAAGCTGGTCTTTGGTTGGTTCAATTAGATATCTCTAAATATTTTGATTTTCAGAAATCATGCTTTTGTTTTTTTGTTTTTTTTTAATTGTGTGCTGTTGTGCAGTGCCAATCAACCTGGTGATGGTTTATTCGTTTAAAGAATGACTTCTATCTGTTTTTGCAAATTAACTCTTCAAATATTATCTACCCATACATATATAGGCCCTATATAAATAATATATCAATACATGTTAGATTGGTATTTGTTTTAACTGTTTTATCATTATGAAAATATTGTCGTTTTTAATTATTCTGGAAAACAATAGGCTAAAAAAACGTGCTGACTGAGTGAAGCCGTGAGAGCGCACGTTTGACCATCTCCAGCTCTCTCCGGTGAAATCCCCAATCCTCAAACACACACACACACACACACACACACACACACACACACACACACACACACACACACACACACACACAGTTTTTTTTCTCATGATCTCATTTCCAAGTTAAGCAGACTCTGTTAGTCCCTCGTCAACACGACAGGTTTACTCGCCTTTACTAATGGCTCTCTATACTGATAGTTATGCTCTTGCGTAAATATGCAGTCAAATAGATGTACCACTACTGACACGTGGCTGGCACCGGACTGCAGCCTCACCTTGATGTTTGTGTCATACAAATACTGTACAGGCTGCTGCGAGAGTTAAAGGGCCTCCGCAGCGCGGGTCTAGACGGTAGATTATAAAAACATCACGGGTAAACCTTCATTAAAATGAACAAAAATATATCTAACTATAATAAGCCTATCATGATGAAGTCAGCGTTATACTGCTGTACATTTCAGTTCAGCAAATAAAAAGGTGGGTAAAAGAGTTTGGGCTTATAGCTTCCACTGCACCCCTGTTTATTGTGGCTTGATTTAAAAAAAAAAAATCTTTTAGTGAGAAAAACGATAAGAATTTACGCAATTTCCATCGATTCTCACACTTTTTCTTTTTTTCTTTTTTTTTGAGAATATGACTTCTTTATACATGCCACAAACAGCAAAGCCAGTTGGAGACAATAACCGAGAGAGGGCGCTCTGAAGCTATGCCTGGCATATTCAACACTAATTAAAACATTTGGAAACTAATTCAGTCATCCAGGTTAGTAAAGCAGGATACAATCTCTCCCTTTTTTGTTGCAAATAATAGTGAAATTATTTAGTAAAAAACAAAACAATAAACCCACTGTATACTGGTGACAAAGATGTAGAAACCAAGTGATTTGTATTAGAATGTTATTGGGGCAAAGTGATGAAATGGCTTTTAATTTTCACCAATATATCAAAGGAGTTTACATCATTTGAATGCACACCCTCTAGTACCTTATGTGCACATGTTTGCATTCATGCAGGCCCACATTAGCCATAAGATTATTATTGTCTGCAGGTTAAGACTGGCGTTTGTAACCCATAAACATTTTAATGTGCCTGGAATTATTACAGCAACAAAAGTCTGGCAATATGCTGCAATACAATTATTAAGTAATGGTTACATTTGTCGAAATACATTCCTTTTAAGTGGATTTCTACTGATAAACCAACCTTTATTTATATGTTTTTTTCAGTGTTTTCGCGTAAAATAATTACCAGTTATATATAGATTAAGGCTATAAATTCCTTGAACGCAACGCAATAAAAACGCTTTATGATTTCAGCTCAGCTGAAGTGGAATAAGCACGTTGGAGGATGTGCGTAATGAAAAACACGCCAAATAAGAGCGGCAAACATTCCTTTTATAGCTCCCTTTTTTCAGCCAAAATACAATAAGATTAGTTTATAATGAAGCTTTTCATAAGAAACTGTTCTTTTCAGTCAGTGCAGGTGTACAATTGGGGGTGGCGGAGGGGGGGAGCCTGAGGAGTCTCACGCCTAGGTGCGAGGAGATTATTCAAATAGGGCCCAAGGCGTAGAAGTAGGGATTGGAGGCTTGCCTGGCGCACAGAGCTATATCACAGCGTTAACAGGCAGCACGGAGCGTCATTTCTACTCCACTCACTGACAGACGCATTTCACGGCTGCAGGCTCCATAAAGACACACATCAACGCCAGTCCTTGACGAAGGGACACACCGACGACCCAAATACACTCAGTGGTCCCCAGTCAGCTGCTATTAGAGAGACTTTTGGGCTTTTCCCCTGCTGGGAGACGCTTTGTAAAAGTCCTCCATGATGCTTGGAGCAGTTAAAATGGAAGGACACGAACACACCGACTGGAGCACCTACTACGGAGAGCCCGAGGTGGGTACCTTAAATATATATTTTTTTCCCGTCTAAAGCCAATCCCATTTTATACAACTCAATATTAGCCCTGAGATAATATTAACTTTGTGATCAAATATTGACTTGAGGCGCCTCCAAATCCTCCCCCATCTCCACGCAGCGCACTATCCTAACAAAGTTGCTTGACATGTAGGGGGGTAAACTTTTCCCTCGGATTATAATTTCATAAGTCTATACGTATCTTTGCTAAATCAGGTTGTTTTTGTGTCATGTTTCCACTCAACAAACATCCGAGCTGTTTGGTTTTTGGGGAGATTGATTCAAATATTTGCGTTGCAGTCGCTATTTTGTGCGAGAGCGCAGTCGTATTCTCATCGACATTGTGCATTGTTAGCGGATTATTTAATTTAATTTACTTGTCATAGCAGTGGTAGTAAATGCATTGTTAAATATGTGTGTTTTTAAAATTTTTATAGCTATTTTACGCGGAAGCAAAAGATCAATTTAAACCTTTACGAGCCAGTGCGCATTTGAAATACTATTTTTAATGCTATCATTGTGATTTTCTAAAGCTTAGAAAAATAACCTCAGTGTTTAGTTATTACAGTTTTTAATTCCTCACTCGTGCCACATGAAACTGATGACTGCCTCTCTCCCTCGCTGACAGTGTTACACCTCGGTTGGCAACATGAACACGGGCCTGGGAATGAACTCTATGAATACCTACATGAGCATGTCCGGCATGGGCACCACTGCCAACATGACGGCCAACTCCATGAACATGTCATACGTCAACACGGGCATGAGCCCCTCCATGACCGGCATGTCCCCGGGCACCGGAGCCATGAACGGCATGGGCGCAGCAGGCATGACGGCCATGAGCGCAGCCCTGAGCCCCAGCATGAGCCCCATGACGGCGCAGCCCGCGTCTATGAACGCCCTGACATCCTACACCAACATGAACGCCATGAGCCCCATATACGGACAGTCCAACATCAACAGGTCCAGAGACCCAAAGACGTACCGCAGGAGCTACACGCACGCCAAACCCCCGTATTCCTACATTTCCCTCATCACCATGGCGATCCAGCAGTCTCCCAGCAAGATGCTGACACTGGCCGAGATCTACCAGTGGATAATGGACCTCTTCCCTTTTTACCGACAGAACCAGCAGCGCTGGCAGAACTCCATCCGCCACTCTTTGTCGTTCAATGACTGTTTCCTCAAAGTGCCCAGGTCGCCGGATAAACCCGGCAAAGGCTCCTTTTGGACTCTGCACCCGGACTCCGGGAACATGTTTGAGAACGGCTGCTACCTGAGGAGGCAGAAGCGCTTCAAGTGCGATAAGAAGTCGAACATAAAGGACGGGCGCAAAGGAGGGGACGGCGGCTCCTCCAACAGCAGCTCGGAGAGCTGCAACGGCAACGAGTCCCCGCACTCCAACTCGTCCTCCGGCGACCACAAAAGGTCCCTGTCGGACATGAAGGCGAGCCAGGCCCTGAGCCCGGAGCACGCCGCCGCCTCCCCGGTGTCGCAGGGGCAGCACCTCATGTCTCAGCATCACTCGGTGCTCGCGCACGAGGCGCACCTGAAGCCGGAGCACCACTACTCCTTCAACCACCCCTTCTCCATAAATAACCTAATGTCTTCGGAGCAGCAGCATCACAAAATGGACCTAAAGACTTACGAGCAGGTGATGCATTACTCCGGCTATGGCTCCCCCATGGCCGGGGCGCTTTCCATGGGCTCCATGGCGGGGAAAGCCGGTCTGGATTCATCCATACCTGACACAACTTACTACCAAGGCGTGTATTCCAGGCCGATCATGAACTCCTCATAAACTCTTTCCATCCGATGTGGACTGCTTTCTTCCCCCTTTCAATTTGTACATTTGTAAAAAAAAAAAAAAAAAATTATAGAGTTTGTGTACAATATGTATTTCAGATATTTTTGACGTTTCCCACCGTTTTAGTTGTCGAGTATGTTTAGTAGCCTAATTATTTTGAGAGAGGATGTTGATAATAATAATAATGATAATAATAATAATAATTAATGATGATAATGTGACGAGATCTGTTCAGAAGTCGGCTTCAGGAGTGGACCCCAAAGACAAACAACAACTTGCTGTAAAATAGCCTCCATCTGCATAACTGGATTCTAAATGAATTTAAATGCCTCGCAGGATTTCTTCAATCATTTGTGTAATTCCTATTTATGGCTTGTATATGTGTATTCTTGTAGTGACAAGAACAGAATCTATATTAAAGTGTTATTGGTTTTGTTTTCTGAATATGATGGTGTTTGACCGTTATTATTATTATTATTATTATTACTACTACAAGAGTAGTCTAGTGGAGGCAACAAGCGTCTCCACCATTAAATTAAACCACTGCAGTAATTGTGTTCCAATAAGGGTGCGCTAAAAAATAAAAAATAAAAATAATAAATTGCAACATTATGTTGAAATACTGAATGTATTGTATCTAGATCCATATTCTGCACTCAATTATAAATATATAAAAACACGTAGATTAAATTAATATAAATTAATATAACAGAATAGAAACATTGAAATATTTCACATTAAATAAAAACATACATTTGGTTTGTTTACATAAAATACACATTAAATGTTAAAAACTAAAATGTGTAAAGAGGAAGATACAAAACATTTATTTCTCACGTAGATCCAGTTTTAGCTATGACATCCATAATAACATGAATTAATTCCCTATAAGTGCATACAATGAGTTTCACAATATTTGGTTTGATTTGGAAAAAAAACAAAACATTTTTATCCATGTGCTTTTAAAATAAGGCACATCTTTTCAGCAGGGATTAATAGCTTTGCTGGACAACAGTGAGAACAATGCTCTCAATCTGTCACTAAGAAAATGCAAACAAAACAGACATACGGTTAATAATCCCAAACGCAAAGTGAGATATTTATGGGGGAAAAAGTTTATCCAACACATCAGCCACTAAGTAATATTTTGGCACAGAAGTGACAAAGAAGCCAGCCTAAAGAGAAGCATTTTAAAAATAGAGAAAGCAGGAAATAAAACACACATTCTACTCCAAATATGATGCAAATGAAAATGTGTGTTTTCTGCACACATTTAAATCATGCAATCAATCCAAAGAATCTTAACATGCACATGGTATAATTTCATCTCCCTAAAAATCCAGCTGCTGCACGAGATATGTGTAGGAAGCTCAAAGAATGATATTAAATCAGCCATTTAAATTCCCACACATACAGTGTGACACATTATGATTCAAACCTATCTAGTACTGTCACTCAAACTCCATGCC
>JAOVVB010136799.1:0-12144 GCA_028570985.1 Heterobranchus longifilis
CATGTTATCTTCAGGTAAACTAAGCAGAGTAACCACAGTTTGCTCTGTAACAGGGGCATCCTGCTGTGGGTATCCCGCGACGACAAAATAGCTACAACATAACAAGCTGTCATGCTTATTTTACCGGAGAGCTTAATGTGGCAGAACGCAGCAGAATATACAATCAGACATAAAGCCAGACACACGAAATGCTTTGATTTACTGAACCTTCTGTAGCTACTAGAATTTCTAACCCTAACATTCAAGAAAGACACCAAGCACTTGGAAAAATATAGGTGTTAAGAACCAAAGACAAATCATTCATATGGCTGCAGTATCATTGAGCACGGGGGCATAAAAACCGTAATAAAATGGCTTTAAATCCAATTTTATTGACTTTATTGTGCACAACATCCTGCTTTAAATGCAGATGAGAAATAAAGTTAATAAGGCTGGATGGAAACTTTTGCAGTCTCCTTTATGTTTTCTACAAGAAGATTTATTGGCTTTTGCACCACTGACACGTGTGTGGTTTTCTGACAAATAAAGCTGCGGCAGCTGGCGGTCACAGAGGGTGTTTTTTGGCATCCCACTTCCATTAAATAAAAATCTCAAAGATTGTCAAACTCTCAAAGGAAACAAAAAGCAGGTGCAATGTGCTGTAATGTCAGTTCAGTGATACGATGCTGATGCACTGACAAAGCTGTCAGGTTACACAGCTTTCTACAGCGTTCAGCCTTTTCTCTGTCTCCATTATAGCTGACAGGTTTGCACATGGATGCCCCGTCTGGTCTCACGAAATGCAGTCTCGTGTAGCCAGACCCATCTCCACAGTGCTGTGTCCGCATGAGGGGAGGGTCTGGACTCAGTGTGCTTTCACTCTGGTATAAGGGGGAAAAAACTCCCTGGTTTGTTTGCATTTCTTTAAACCAATCACAATCGTCTCCGCCCGGATACAGCGACGGTGCCTCCGGAAAACTGTGTCAGGACTCTGGAGGAAACTTGTTTTGCCGGAACATTTACATGTGTATATTACATCCACGCCACATAAAACATTAAAAGGCGTATGTCAACTGTGTGATGACTTTTACTGATACAAGAAATTACATTTTAAATGACGAGGCAAATCACGTTTCTATCGGAGGAAAACCTCCGTTAAATTTAACGGAGCCGATCGTACGCACGGTAAACATCTCCTTCTAAAAGATAATTTATGATTTTTTATGACTCATAAACAGAGACTACCTCATTCGGGTGATACATATATTATATAATGGAGAAAGCCTGGGAGAAGAGGAAAAAAGCTCTTTATCAAGATAACATTTAATAGTCTTTTATGTGAACAATTCTTTTTTGTTTTGTTTTGTTTTTTTGTTTGTTCTTTTTTTTTTTTTCTTTCTCTCCCTACTTCACATGTTTTGTATATAAGACTGGAAGATGCATGTTTGTAAATGGTGTCTTGTAATCCCATGAGGGATGGGCCAAATGTTGGCATGACACAAATAATAAAAATGAAATTAATATAAGGTGATAATATTTCAATATTCAGCAAAAAAAACAAGAAATGCTAACATAGCTACATTTAATTGGATACTCAAAAAAGAAATGCTTTGTGTAATTGTAATCCCATGTCTCACTCACATCTCCTTGTGATGAATCGATAGTGTAGCCATCCATAAAGTAAACCTGTCAAATGTTTTTCAGCACACAGACACACTGTGCATATTTTTTACCTTCGCAGTTTATGAGAAAAAACTGAATTGGCATATAAGTACATGTATAACACACATGTATCACTTTTAATGCACACAGTAATGGAAGATTCTTGTTGTGACGCCATTTACTATGTAAAAAATCTTTTTCTCCACTTTCATTATAATGGGAATGGAGAGTGGGCTGGTGTGCTATTAAAATGGACAGGTATTAGAAGAAAACATCTCCAGAGCACAAATAGCACAAACAACATTAAGAGCCTTAAATGGGGAAACATGCACAATACCCGTAATGGATTGCTTCCATTTTGCAATCTGCTTTAATTTGTAGTGCTCTACACTGTCATTCATCTCTGTTAATGTAGACTCAATCTCAGGCTTTGCATTGCCTTAAAACCTTCATTATAGTGCATTCAGGATTAAGTGGAATCTCCTCTTTTCATAATTCCCCCAATGAAACAAACAGCACAATGATCGTATTCAAAGAGCGCATTTTCCCCTTCAAGGTATCATTACATTACATGAATTCTTCTGACATAAAGCCATATGTAATATGATATGATGCAGCTGGCAAACCTCAGTTTAAACATAAAGTGCGCTTCAGTGTGAAGGTCTCAGGAGCAGAGTTCAATTTGTCCAATTTAGCACCTCATTACGCCAGAGTGCAATCTCAGCGCCTACAGCTGGATTACAGGCCACCTCTGAGACCTGCGCTCACAGTCTTCTTGTCTGTGTGGTCAACAGACAGAGTGAGTGAGGCTGCCTGGTAAACAGCAGGTCAGAGGTTCCATCACTCAGCAGTCAGTGGATTCGTCCCCGTCCACCTCCAGTGGGCTCAAAGTATGACATACACTCATCATTATGTTCCTGTGCACTCTCAAATCCTCACTGTCAGACTGTTGTACCTCTGAACGCCTCGTTAGCTTCAAATACAGGAGCATTGTATAGTATATACAGTATGTGTACTATATGTGTATTATTTATATTTTATGTATGTATATGTAGTTGTATTTAAGATTCATGATGGATGATATGAATGTAGAATTTAGGTTTGCAGAGATAAATGTCAAACTATAGTTTATTACACAGTGAAATCTGAGGTTTTTGGTGCAACTGTCCAAGGTCTGAATTATAATTATTGTTACTATCTGAATCCAGGGTTCGACATTATCCATGGCCCGATGGCCACAAAAACTTACTCGGTGGCCCCCTGCGGCCACCAGTTTTATCAGGTCTCTGAATGAGACTACATGTCTCGGTGAGATTAGTGAGTAATCAGGATTCAACCAGCCATAGCTGTGCCAAAGATCATGCATATATAAAGATAAGAAACAGTCCACACTTCCTGTCTCCTTAGTGGGCGCGGTCTCGTTTGAAAGTGCAGTAAACGGCATGTGGATGAATGAAAAGTTATATTTGCACAGTTTATTTATATTATTATTTATATGTATATTTGTTTGGTCCGTGACGCCTTATATTTTTCTGTATATGGCTCACAATCTAAAAGGTTTGGCCACCCCTGTATTAGTGTCTATCCCTGCATATATTAAAGCATTATTCATCCAGAGTGGGATACAAACAAACAAACTGAAATGTAAGGAAGGATTACAACCTAGCGTATCTTTCCTGTGAGGACCAGCTGGCTGTTGCACCAGCAATGTGTAAGCTCAAACGTAGCGTATTTTCAATGTAGTGTGGGAGTAGTTGTGAAGTAATTTTCCTTCTACTCTCTGTCTTCTGGGATGACTAGTCGGCGTAGCTGATAAAAGCTGTGCTGACTCCTCGTCTCCTTGGAGACCGAGGTCGTAGTAGATATGCTGCACTCTGAACAGAGTATGTCCCCATAGAATATACTGCATATGATCTGAAGGACATACAACGTGACACAGGTAATCATAGTTTCTTTATTAGGACCCAGCGTTAAATACTCCCCGGCCAGGAAAATAAGCTTCAGAGTTGGGTGGCATTACACTTTAAGCCTTAATATAATTTAAACAGGTGAGTTATAGAAAAATTCACCTCCTGTACAGTTGTCATGAACGGGGAAATTAGCTATAAGACCAGAACTGTTTTTGTACCAGGCTGTAAACATGTTTATTTCTGCTGTAAAGTTGGCCATTTTAACATGGGGGTCTATGGGGATTGGCTCACTTTTGGAGCCAGCCTCAAGTGGCCATTTGAGGAACTGCAGTTTTTCACACTTTTGGCACACTGCAGTGTTTGGCACTTTTTGGTCATACAGAGTCACGCCACCACCCTTTGTTTACCATGGGACTCTGGAACATCTACAAGGTCTTCATCTTATCTTGACCTCCAGAGCTTCCTCACACAAGGCATGCCAAGTGTGAAGGACTCTGAGGCCTCTTAAAATACCAACCCATGACAATACACAAATCATACATTTCTTCGTGTCTATTACAATTTTTCCTCTAAAATACACAACTGAAGTTCCACTTACAAGCTTTTCCTGGAGCTTTCAACCGTATCGCATCGTCAGTGGATGGAGTTTCCTCAGATCTCCACGACAACTGAGGAAACTCCATCGTCAGTGGATGGAGTTTCCTCAGTTGTCATGGAGATCTGTTGATATCGAATTATTTCACCCCCCCACATAAGTCCTAAAAGTGCGAGGGATAAAACCAGCTACTGAGCTTGTATGTCAACACATCAAACTCCATCTTCTGACGAAGACCACATGGATTAAAGTTCTCCATCGCTACGACAATTGAAGAAGCCATGTATGAGATCTGTGAACCAACGGATAATCGGCTGTTTAACCGGGGCCGTCTATGTACTGAATTTTCCTGGCCACACTGCCGACTTGTGCGTTGCGGAACCTCTTGCTTTTCATTTCGACTGTGCCACCGCCCGACACCGGAGCACAGCTGTGATCCAGAGCCCAGCTGACAGCCAGAGCACGGTGGCCTGTCCGCCCCGACGGTCACAGAGTGAGCATGCACCTGGACCTCCCTAGAGGGTCCGAGGTCCACCGACCAAACACTGCTTATACAAATATTTTTATGTGTAGAATGTCTTCTTCATAATAGACAACACTGTGTATAGAGTTGAGAAATGATTGTAGAATGAGATATTTATTTGATAGATATCAAAATTCAATAGACCCAAATCAGGTGTAAAAGACATCTTATGTTTCAGAGGCCGGACTGTGTATAAATGGACACGCCCAGTGATTGAAAGCTCCATTAAAAATAAAAAAAACTAGTAGGTGGACTTCGAGTTTGGATTTTCTTTTTAAGCAAGGTTTGTCACTTTTGTCATGAAAATTTAACAATTGTACAAACTGGATGCTTTATATTTTTGGCCCCCCTGAAGACTTGTATCAAAATAGATATCTACTGTAGTTCTCGTAGAAAATAAACTCTGTATCTGACGCAGAGATAGTTCCAGCACTGCAGCATGAATGAGTCATCATAACAATGACTAACATGACCTGTGAGCCCACTTAAAGTGACAGTCAACTCACGGAAAATAGAATTTGCTCTCACACAGTTGCATTATGGAAAAAAGGCAACACACAGCCCACCCACGATTTCAAGTACTCAACACACAGGTTTGATGGGTTTCAGGAATAGTCCATCCAGCCACCCCCCACTCAATGCTCATGCACAAAATATGAAATCATGTCCGTAATTGATTTTTCATCTTTAGTATCGGTGGATGTGCATGATCAATTCTGCATTGTGAAGTCAGGCGTGTTGCTTTAAAAAAAAAAAGCCATAAAAACGTATTTCAAAGACTGCTTCATGCTCTGTTTAGGAAAACATAAAGTATTGTTATCCTCATCAGGGGGTTTCTGAAATGACAGTAATAAAACCTCCACAGGAGGAATAATAAGTGGTATGTCATTATCACGGAGCTGCACAACTGTTTTAATGCTTCTCCACGCTGAAATATTAGCTCATCAATTATAGCTTACTAATGATGTGCGATTAATAATTATTACCTTAATCATTGTTTTTACTTTTGTAGCACTTTTTAAAAAAAAAGTTACAAAGTGTTTTAGAAACAATAAGATAAGATGTATGTTATTGTGCACACGTGGAAATTTTGCTTGGGCAATAGTGCAACACCCAGTTACAGTCAGCTTTAAACAATACATAACCACAAGATAGAACAGTCATGGTACACAAAAGACACAGTAAATAAGTTACATACAACAAGGGTATGTAAGATATTGCACATGCCCTGTGAGATAAAAGGCAGGTAAAATGAGTGAGGGAAATCATAAAAGCCACAACACCAAAGTACATAATGCCTAAAACGAAATACAACAGTGCCTCCTCGACTATGAACTACTAAGATTTAGTCAGTTTTTTTGTTGAGTAGTGTTATAAAGGAAAAGAAATCTGGAAGGTTGTTTACATGTGCTGGTTCTGTTACCTGAAGGTAACAGTTTGTATTCAGAATACAGAATGTGTGACAGGTGTTAACAATAGTTTTCTCATAGATAGTGTGAAGAGACAGATGTTCTTTCTTCTCTACCATTTTCAGTGCTGCTTTGTTGTCAATTCAATGTAAATTATGTAAAAAGGAAACTCTGTGAAGTCTATAAAACTGAGATTTAACAAGTAATAGATAACAGATTTAGCCTGACTGAGCTCCTCATGCAAGTTGTTTTAAAGTTGACAAGGCCTAATGGCAAAGGCCAGATGATTTGTCTTTAATCTACAGCCAGCAAAACGGCTAATAAAAAAAAAAACTGCTGGAGGACCTGCGGCTACAGTCAGGCTCATCTGGAGTTTAACCAGCTGCCTCATCACATTACACTGCTGTTAACTTTAAAAGGAAGTGCTTTCTATACAGAGCTGCTATGGGCCATTGGCGAATTGAGCATCTGCTTTGCACCATTCCATCCAATAGTTGTTGAGACATTTCAGTAACAAACCCAAATGCCAACCTCATGTTGGCACTAAAGATTAAGTCAGGGGATCACCAAAGACATTAGGATTCCTCATTTTGGCAACATGGGTGCTAAATTTCATAGAAATCCCTCCAATATTTGTTGAGATATTTCAGTTTGGACCACAGCAGTGGACCGACCAACAAACAGACCAACACTGCCAGCCCTAAAGTCATGCTGCCAGTAAAAACACACAAGCACGCACAAATGGACGCACGCACACACATACACACATATTGTGATTGACATTTTAGCAGCATGCTTGAGGGCAACAACAAATCTTATATTAAAAACAAATCTAGGATGATAACAAACAACACATTGTGGCATGCTACACCAATGTCTTGGGATTTTTGGGGCACTACAACAAATTCAGGGAGTGTTTATTAGCCTACTGTTATGATAACCCACATTGTTTACATTTTCCTGATAAGTGACCACCTGCAATTGTACCAGTCATATCTGTCCCCTCTCAGTTTCAAAAGTGAAAGTAATATCACATTATTATATCACTGGAAAAACTCTCAGGTGGATGGTTGGGTGTAGAGCTCATGTGACTTTATTACCATATACAATCTCATGCCCACAGTCAATGCTGATGTTATTGTAGGTAAACTTTCCCTTAATGTAATCATATCCTACGGTTGTGACTCGATGGTAACCCAAGATTCACAGAAGTCTCGAGAGATTGTTAGGCATTGACCTTGAGTGGTTAAGGTTAGATATTGACCTCGGATGGTTAAGGTTAGATATTGACCTCAAATGGTTAAGGTTAGATATTGACCTTGAATGTTTAAGCTTAGATATTGACCTTGAATGGTTATGGTTAGATGGTTACGGTTAAATATTGACCTTGAGTAGTTAAGGTTAGATATTGACCTCGATTGGTTAAGGTTATATATTGACCTTGAATGGTTATGGTTGGATATTGACCTCAAATGCTTAAGGTTAGATATTGACCGTGAATGGTTATGGTTGGATATTGACCTCAAATGCTTAAGGTTAGATATTGACCTTGAATGGTTAAGGTTAGATATTGACCTCAAATGGTTAAGGTTAGATATTGACCGTGAATGGTTATGGTTGGATATTGACCTTGAATGGTTAAGGTTAGATGGTTACAGTTAAATATTGACCTTGAGTGGTTAAGGTTAGATATTGACCTTGAATGGTTACGGTTAGATATTGACCTTGAATGGTTAAGGTTAGATACTGACCTTGAATGGTTATGGTTAGATATTGACCTTGAATGGTTAAAGTTAGATGGTTAAGGTTAGATATTGACCTTGAATGGTTAAGGTTAGATGGTTACGGTTAAATATTGACCTTGAGTGGTTAAGGTTAGATACTGACCTCGAATGGTTAAGGTTAGATACTGACCTTGAATGGTTAAGATTAGATACTGACGTTGAATAGTTAAAGTTAGATATTGACCTTGAATAGTTAAGGTTAGTATAGGGTGTTGGGAAGTTGGTCTGACAAGAGTTTATCAGGGTTATCATGTAGACACAGCCATACCTTGCATCTTTCCCTCAACTCAACCAAACCATAAAGCTGCATTAACTGATTTTTTTGGGGGCGGTTTGTGCCAGTGAAAAAATGTTGTGAACGCAACACACACATATACAATATCATCATCTTCTCAGTTGATATGGTGAACTCTCCACCAACTACTGACAGAAATATCTGGCTCTGTAGCTGCTAAATGACCCACTGTTAATCAGCCAGTTGCTAATTTTGCTGTGTCTGGTGTTGTGTGCTAGGCAGGTAGCATAAATTGGGTTTTAGAGCTGTATGCTAACAGCTGTCTGTCTGAATTCAGTATGTAAAAGCAAAACATTGAGCTGAAAGATGCTAGAACGCTCTGTATTGGTAAGTCGAGTGATAACTTCTGTTTTCTTCATTTAATCTATTGTTGATATAAACATATTGATAGTAGCGGTTTTAACTATAGGAGAGTCAGATCAGAAAATGCTCATAGGAATGGCCCACTTTAGTGGACAAAAGACCTACTTTGTTGTTTGTGTCTGAGGACTCGTTGAGGTTATTGTAACCTGTGTCAGTCGACACTGTTGGACATTTTGCAGTGTCTAAAATGTACCGGGCAATGCATTCCTCCTCACCCCATTCTGATTAAATCAACTGTGTTCTTGGGAGCAGAGCAGGGCATGTTCTCAGTCCCTTACAAAAGACAATGAAACTATTCATGCCTTTATCTGTCGCGAATAATTGCTACAATATGATTTACAGTAAGCTTCATTGTGTTTGTCACAATCTGTTTCCTGCCTCTGTGATTTGCTGATACTGTGACAATCTTTATCTGACAACTATAGTAAGTATGTTTTGAGAAAATGTGCACTGTGTGGGTCTGATACTTGCAATGTCTAATAGTACAAGGACTTGAATGTGTACATGGCAAATGAAGGTTAAATGCAGATATATATTCACCATAATGCACTGGTTCACAACCATTTTGACCAATGACCCTTCAAAACTTGGCAATGCTGACCGAAAAATAAACAAATGAATTATATGTCGTGGTGATGATTTGTCCTCGTCTTTCCCATCTCGTTAATCATCTTGTGACCCAGCCAGATTTATCTCACAACCACCTGACCCCCGGCTTGGGAACCACTGTTATAATGTAAGCAACAGATGTCCCAAATGTAACTACTTGCCTTTAAGCTAAAAATATACATTTTCAGGGGAAATAATAATAATGCATGGAAAAGTCCTCCAAACCATACTACCATATATGTCGCTTGTTCCTACACTCTAAAAGCACCAGCAGGAAATCCGTCCTCATATCTAAACGTAACGGTTTGGTTAGGTAAAGGCAACAAAACTAATGTGGTTTGGGATAAAATCAGTACATTTGTTAATTTTTTTCACTTCCATGCATACGTACATGTAATTCCACACGTGACGTAGAACGTGAAGTAGCAACGTTTGTTATGTAAAGTTAAAAAAGCTTGCCATTTACTTTTATTTTCAAACGGGACACCAACACCGGTCTCCTGTGTTTGTTTGATCCAACCACCACCCCTTCCTCCCACCCGGTCTTTCTCTGTCTTATTACTACGTCACATGACTTCCTGCTTGGCTCCAGTCATAATTATCACAGCCACTAGAGGGTGCCATTTCACCACCGACACACGTTGTGAAATGGTCGCAGTTTTAAACCGTGGTTAGGTTTAGGCAACAAAACGACTTGGTTAGGTTTACAGATGAAGCCATCTAAAATGCCCCCTCCTAGCCTCTTCCCAGCTCAATCCCAGCTCACCTCCAGCCGCTGGGAGTCTCCCCTCCTCCTCCTGTTTTCTGACAGATTGTGTCTAGATTACATTGTAAACACACCCATTCATTCATTTGCAGGGTGTCACCATGATATGGTGCTTCTTTTACAAAAAAAAACTTAATTTAATTGCATTTAAATTTAAATTAATTTAATTCCAGCCACTGACCAGGCAAGGTCCTGTCAAGGACCTGTCTGGGGCCCATCACTGAGGCATGGGAAATTCTAGGTTGCTTTTTCATCCAAAAAACAAGCTTGGACCAACTATTAATAATAAAACGACTCCATCCTCTCTTTCCAACCTGTAGAATATGACACACCAACTTTGGTTCGCACTGTAGGTCAAGGAAAACCTGCTATTTTTTGGTTGAGAATGAACTTCGCAGGTTCCAAACCAATTTATTTTTGGTTGAAATGCTCGATTCAAAATTAAGTACGCAATCTGCAAACTTCCATGCTGGTTGGAAAAGGGGTATTTGTGGAATGACCTTAGGTGTTAAACACATCATTTTTTTCAAGACAACTTTACTGAAATCTCAGCACATCTGCTGGAGTAAATATTTGGATGACACGGGGCAGTGTTAACCCTGCAGTTGAACTGTGGGACTCACAGGCCGCTCTCCAGTCCTGTGCTTTCCTGATTTGGTGTGATTTGCACGAACAAACATGCTGCCCAGCCAAGTGGCAGCTTAGCTCAGGCCTGGACACAGCACCCGGCCTCCTCTGCCAAAACTCCGGCTCCCGCTCATGCATATTGGTTTGAAACCATGGCTCAGACTAGAAATGGTGTCCCCAGTGGCATGTTTAAATAAACTACAAAATAAGGGGTTCCATTATGTGACAGATGATTTTGTCTGGAAAACATGCCACTGAAGTGTTAGTCCAAAAATAAGTTTTACAAAATATGACAAATACTTTTGCAAATGTTCTGCTGCCATAAAAGTAATTTCATTTGGTGAGAAAGAATGTGATTATCTACAATGCTGCTCTTTTGCTCACTATTTTAAAACCTCTGTGTAGCAAGTCGGAGTATAACACAGGAACCAGAAAGAAAGGCTGTAAAGACGGGAGGATTTTGATGATCTGAGTGAATTAACACCAGACTGACATTTTGCTCTCACATCTTTTTCAGAGACATGAAGAAAGCTCTGAGCTCTGGCTTTCCAAGCAGGTAAAGTGCTCTTCATTCCATGTGTCATGGTCTATACTTAATTCATTTAAATTTTGAAAGCATATGCTCCAGTGCTGTAATTTTCACTTGAATCATTTCTATCTCAGTACCTTTTTCTGCATCATCTGTACATATTTCTGCTCACACTCTCAATACTTTGTATCATGAAGAAAGGCTATATTCTCCAAAAATCCTACACCTGATGATGCAAACACAGGATGAGTGATGAAACTCTGGAAGCTGGGAACTGTTAGCCTGGCATCACCAGACTAATTCACAAATGCGTATTCGTCAAGCCCCTAGGAAGTGTGCTGGCCTTTTGAAGCCAAATTAACATAGTGGCCAAACTGTGGAATTGCAACTACCTGGTCCGTCACGTGATGCCATGTGGCCCAAAAAAGACTTTTCCCCCATAGACTTACATTGTGAAAGAGAAAATCAGTGGATACATTTTGTTGAGCGTCACAACCCCTTGACTTGTTTTCACTATCAGAATTAGATCCATAACATTTGGAAAGACTAGAAGACCTCCGCAATGAAATAACTGTGTGACCATTTAAAGTAAGCAGAGCACTGGATTGGAAATAGCGCCTGCTCTGTGGGCCACACAGTGTGGAAACAGTGCCGACCATTCAGGTAATTTTATTCTCTACAGTTAAACTTTTCTAGCTTTGTGTGCCACTGCGCAATAAATGTGGCCTCACCTTGAACGCTGTATCCAGTTCTCTTTATATAGCCATGGTATTAGTCTGGAACCTCATTTTCGATTTCCAAGGGGCGTTATCAATGGCACAGACCAAAATGCCTCTGGGCGCAATTGGATAGACCTACAACCAATCAGAGAAACGAAACGTAACCTACAACCAATCAGAGTAACAAAATGTAACCTACAACCAGTCAGAGCAATGAAACGTGACCTACATCCAATCAGGGTAACAAAACGTGACCTACAACTAACCAGATTAACGAAACGTGACCTATAACTAGAGTAACGAAACATGAGCTACAACCAGAGTAACGAAACATGACCTACAACCAGAGTAACGAAACGTGACCTACAACCAGA
>JAOVVB010136817.1:0-12144 GCA_028570985.1 Heterobranchus longifilis
TCTGCAGCTCCGTGTCTCGCCCTGCTGCTGCCCCTGCTGCTTTCTATCACCTTCAATGAAGTCTAACGCTCCCACCGCATTATTTATTACTAAATATTTTCATGCTTACAGGGAGTTACAGAGTCTTGACACCAAAATCTGCATACTTATGTTCAATCGATGTTTATGCTCAATTAATAAAATCAAGAGTTGTGTGGCTGAACTAAACTGACGGTGACGTTTAACGTCCTCGACAACCTCTGTAGTCTCATTTAACCACTTGTTAGTAACCGCCCTTTTTAAACACATAAAAAGCTGTGTAAAATGCACCAGCGGGGTATTTAACGACCAAAACCACATTAAAAAAAAGCACACTGACTTCAAGGCGAGGGAAACAAAAGTGCTCAAATTCTAACTCATTTCCAGGATTTTAAACTACAAACGTCGGCTCCCTATTGTGTTTTTTAAATTCACTTTTTTATTAATAATTTGTTGATTGACCAACACGTTGTGTCAGTTTGAATTTGGTGTTTGAAATTGGGGCTGCTTGACAAATTCCCAGGCTGTTTTTTGTTGCCGCTCCGCCCCTGCATGCAGAGCTCCAGCAACATGCAGGAAACAGTAAAGACCAAACTGAGGATTAAAAATGTGGCCTCAGAAACCTTGATGACATCACTGAGTAAACGCTCATTTTTACTACAGTCTGTGATCGACTGGAGCGCCAGTTTACTATCTTATATTCAGGACTGCAATTCATATTGAGACAACTACATCAGATCCAAACTTGGAATACGTTTTTTAAAAAGTGCATGAGAGCCACTCCTAGCTTCAGTACTACGATGTGTAAGTGCTTGAGTGGCTGAGCCAAAAAAAAAAGAAAACGACAGACTTGAATGAATCCCGTTCAAAGTCCCTGCAGTTACTTGAAGATATCTGCTCTCAGAGGAGGAATACTGCACACTTTCTGAACAGTAAAAAAAAAATTGGAGTTGTGACAAGCGAACAAACACACATCTAAGAAGAGCTGACGCTATAATTTCAGCCACAAATGGTCTGTTTAAAGGGGATAATTTTTTTTTTAAAACAAAAGAATTAAACCAGCGTTACATTTTTCATTATAAGGTATTCTGTGCCAATTGTCAACAACAAATCACACTTTACTTTGAATTCAGTGTGACACACTTCATGGTGTTTAGACAGTTTCTGAAGGCATTGTACTTCAAACCTACGAGACAGATGCTCTTCATTTTAAAGTCATGAAAATTGATTTTCACTCTGAGGCAATAGCATGATCCGCGTCCAGGGAGCCAACCTCAATAAAGTTCGACTAAATCTGTAAAGATCAGCAGCAAAGAGCGAGTGGCGGCCAGAAACGAATGTAAATGAGAGTCGAGCTTTCACTTTGGCTGCTCACACAGAACTTAGTGAAAATAAGAAACATATCAGGAAACAGAGCATGTAGTCTTACAAGTACCTGAGTGTTCACCTGAATAATAAAACTGGAGCGGACGGACAACACAAATGCACTGCATCAGAAAGAGCAGACTCTATCTGCTGAGGAGAATCAGGTCTTTTACTCCTGTTTGTTTAGGTTTAGGCACCGGAAAGACGTTGGTACATTTAGGAAAAAAACATCACGGTTAGGATTAAATACGTTAAGTCAGGACATTTATGGAATATTAAAATGACTGAAAATGTTCCTTCAACCACACGCAAACTCCTGCATGAAAGTCCTGTATTTTGGGAACCATCCACCACCAACCTGCCTCCTGATGCAGAGTCTGGACGCTCTTTATACTCTCGCTCTTCATACTGCGTCATCTGGTTTCCACCTTTGCTCCAGCTGTACCTCCTACAGAAACTAGAGGGCGGCACCTGAGGCTGATAAACAGTCAGTACGTTTACATGATGTTTGAAAAAGTTAGTCCTTAGTCCGACTGAAATCGTACTAGATTGTATTTCTGGAAGTCGGACTAACACACCTAGATAATGCGGTTGGAGATCGATTTATTCATGCATGTTATATGTTCAATCGAACTCAAACTGGACTGGGCGTTCTGCACATGTGCCATAGTCGCGTGGCGCTCTTTCACCCGGAAGTCGAAAGCGTACAGTCAAAGCATAGCAGACGTCGTGTAGTTCTAGCACGTCGGAAGCTTACGACGTCGTCTTCTGGCTTCGGACATCACCATAAGCAGCAGAGATAGCGAGCATCTCATTTGTGTCAACACAACAGTACAGTGTGGAGTACATGCAAAATGTACCGCGTTCAACATTGCTGCTTGCTAGCTTGTTTGGCGCTTGTTTGCTAATTCGTCAACCGGAAGCAACCAGCTGAAAGGCGGCATATCACCACCTACCGTAACGGAGGTGGACATACTTCGATCAATAAGTCGATTCTCCTCCAGTTCATGTAACTGGGACAACGACAGCAGTCCAATTGAATGACCTAATCGAGTTACAACCAGAGCTCGACTTCACTGTGCATGTGAACGCACTGATAACGCCCATTCAATCGCATGATAACATCTGAACTGGGTGGGACCACGGGCCACTCAGAATGGCTCATCTTTACATTGATAATGATGATTTTGATTTAAAATGGTATTTTATGCATGTAGCCCAAAACATTTGAGATCAGCCCAAGCATACCTTATAATAAACACGTTTTCTCCCATGTGCCCCTCGGTGTAACGTACGGTCGAGAGTGAGGTCAAGTGAGGGCGGAAACCGGGAATTGAGCGGATATGAAATTTAACACCAGCGTTGCTCGGCTAAAAGAAAATGAATCAGGGCACCAAACGACCAAAGGGGAGATGGCAGAGAAAAAGAGAAAAAAAAAACAAAGAAGTCTGGAAAAAAAATAAAGAAATCTCTGTTGGCTCAGGGTGAAAAATCTGTATGGTTTTATCTCAAGCTTTAAATGTTAACATTTGGGTGGGTTGGTGTTGGGTTTGAAAATAGGACCGATCTGTTGCAAATGCAATTTTTTTATCCCAATCCGTCACTGCTCCTGAGGACCTTTTTTGACTCTGTGGTGATCAGCCATGTTCTACGGAGTAGTCTGCTGAGTCATCTGCTGACAGGAACAGACTTAACAGCTCTGTCCTCGGACGCCCCCTCAATCCAGCGGAGACAGCCTGGTCTCACAAAACGGTTTATAAATAACACACCACTTTGTTAAGTCATTTTGCGTGGCATCACAACACATTTTTTGCTTTTCGCGTGTCATTTCACTCATTCTCAACTCGTCACATACAGAAGCGTTCAGGATCCCTTGACTTCACTTTTACGCGACAAACTATGACGTTTCACTGCGGTCGCAGTTTTGTGAATTCAAACAACTTCAGTTTTGGCAACAAAACTATGTGGTAAGTTTCAGAAAAACATTGTGGTTTGTGTTAGGATGTTTGTTACTAACATACGTACGCAAATTACATCAACGTAAATGACCAAAATCAATGGTTAAGTTAACATAACTTATGTCACACAGACACGAACCCCCTGTGTTTGTTGGACCTATCCACCACCCCTCCCGTCCGCCATAAATAGACTTCTCGGTCTTTATAATACGTCTCCTCACTTCCAGAGTAATTGCTCTGAGCGACTGATATTAATGCGAATGGGTTTACAGCTGAAAGTCTGGTGCGACTACATGATGTAAAATTACATGCGAAAAGCAAAAAATGCATTGTGATACAACGCAAAATGATGCCATTTCGTGAGACCAGGCCGGGCTTTCAGCTGTAATACCATCCGCTGCGATATTAGACGCTCAGAACAACTGCTCCGGAAGTGAATTGACGTAGTATAAAGAGCAAGAAAGTCTGTTTTATTTACATTAAGTACTTAAAGTGGCAACAGATAATATTTCAACTTTTGGGACTTTTCCTCCCCTAGTGTTTCAAAGTGGCATTATTGTTGCTGCTGCTGTCATAAAGCTCAGAGCCACAACAACAACAACACAGGACACACACTGCATTAGTTTCCAAAAAACAATCACCACCACTTTGGAAATAAGAGACAAGAAAGAAGCATGTCTACTCACACACATGTCCACCGCAAGAAACCGTGTTCTTTGTTTGGATTATCAAACAGACAATATATCAGATGTTTGTTTCTGCCGATCTGTCTGTTAGCATCTAACATTAGCATCTAGCATTAGCATCTAGCATTAGCATCTAGCATCTAGCATTAGCAACAAGGCTAGCGATGAGGCTCGCACTTGCAGCCAGCAACAAACATACATGTTTGATTATTCTGTACAACCCTGGCTTGACGGAGATTTTCTTGCTTTTTTTTATGGTATTAATGGAAAATAGACGATGATGCCAATTATTACAATTTAACGTAAACGTACAATAAAATAATGTGTCTCTTTTTCATTAAAAAAAAACAGTTTGTACAGTCATCCAGATTTACTTGATCACAGTTTTTTTTTTAATGATTGTGTTTTTCTCACACTTTTTTCTAAACTCTTCACACAACAACTCACCTACAACACACAGTTGGCAAAACAGTTCATTTAATGATCAAAATCACATATTGTAAACTAAACACCAACAATAATTTTCAAAATGCAAGTATACACACACACACACACACACACACACATGCACACGTACACACACGCACACGCACACACACACACACACACACACACGATAGGCTAAAGTTGAAGTGAACAGCCGTTCACATTGTATTTTGAAACACAAATATATGTCCTATATAATTACATTTAAAAAGTATGTCATTTCCGTCACGCCAGGCGCTCGGTGTCACACCAGGAGCTTGTTCTCTGCGTCTGCAGCTGGATACTCTCCTGGTGTGTTGGTGTTAGCTGTTAGCAGCCTGCTAATGTCCAAAGCATAAACAACCACATCAACTAGAAACCCTGATCTCAGTGCTACAATAAAACAGCTGGTAGTATTAATAAGTTTGCAGGTTTTACTGTTCTAGTAGAAAGATGTTCATACAGTCTATGAACTCTCTCGTCCTGGAGCTCGTGCCGTAAAGAGATCCGTCATTTTCCCGGGAGATCGTACCCGGTGGCAGACGGTGAAAGCGAGGACTTATAGGGAACCAATCTAAACGCTGATGGTGTCAATAGTCTATTGCAATTATATTGTGCAATCAACATTTACTTCTTAATGATGAGTTAAAGCATAAAAGTTGTCTATTGGACCAGAGTTGGGTCACATATATTATTCAACAACTACTTCACTGAATTACAGCCGAATATGAATAACGCAGTCTGATAAGAAATCTGAAGGGTATTTACTCAATCTCTTTTAAGTGCAGTTTCGAGTTAAGTGGAGCACTGAGGAAGGATTGTAGAGCAGAAAATGACAAAAAAAAAGAAAAAAAAAAACAAGAAGAAGAACAGGGAGAAATCTCCGCCAGTAATGTAGGTCAGTAGTTTTACCTGGCCCAGAGCAAAAGGACGCAATCACAGCCAGTATACAGATGTAACTGAGGTAGGGCATCCATGACAGGCTGTCCTGTGATAAGAGAGAGAGAGATGATATTTCAATGACCATAATCATTATGTTGGTGAAAAATCTCTGAGGAATATCACAGCAAATATATCTAGGAAATGAATAATTGACAGCTACATCCTATATTTCATTTTGCTTTTGTTTAAGCAGCCAATATCACCAAATAAATCCAGGAAAAAGCATGATAATGTGAGAAATATTACATATAATACCATATGCATGGAGGTGATGTGTAATAACCTCATTTTCTCAGAGGAGGAATCCTGATGGCAATTTGGTCACATATAATCGGACCGCAGTAGAGAGCACCTAAGTGCACTGAGACGTCTTTTCACTTACAGGGTGTCTGGAAGGAGGTCAGTGAAGAAGAGGACAAGAGGCTTACCTGGAAATTGAGGAACACCGTGAGTAGGCTGAAGAATGCGGCCATGGCAGAGAAACCAAAGATGAGGAGGGGCTTCCTCCCGATTCGTTCGATCACTAAGCCCTGGGAACAGGACAACAACAAAAACAGTATAATAGAAGCATTTCAAGGGATTTATGTCAACGGTGATCCCCTGACTTTACCTGTAGCACCATGTGAGGTCGCCTTTTTTGGTTTTCTAGTGAAATATCTTGGAATGGATTGCCTTGAAATTTGGTACATGTGTTAATGGTGCCCAGAGGAATCCTTATGACTTTGGTGATCATTTAACTTTTCCATCTAGAGCCATCATGAGGTCAATTTTCCCATTACTGTACTTTGGTTTATGACCAAATACCTACAAAATGACATTCCCATCAGCCTCAGCTATACTTTGAGTTTAGAGCTGATTAGCAAACGTTAGCATGCTAACACATTAAACTAAGATGGTGAACATGGTAAGCATTATACCTGCTAGTCATCCGCATGCTATCATTGTCACTCTGAACATGTTTGTATGCTGACTTCAGCATTTACCTCAAAAGGTTTCTTTTTTGTACTATTTTTATATAATTCACCCACTGAAACTAGATTAAAGGAGCAATAGGCAAAATAATTTCACCGCTACATGTCGCAGTTGTGCACTGCATGTAAATCAGTGCCATCTCGCTTTCAAAATACGCACTGCCCCTCCCCACTCGCTGTGGCATTTTATAAACGGGGAGAGGGCCAGCGGTTCCGAGGGGAGGGAGGAGGCGGAGATTCACATGCACACGCAGAGATTCACATGCACTAACATGCACACGTGGAGATTCACATGCACTAACATGCACACGCGGAGATTCACATGCACACGCGGAGATTCACATGCACACGCAGAGATTCACATGCACTAACATGCACGCACGGAGATTCACATGCACACGCGAAGATTCACATGCACTAACATGCACGTGCGGCCGTCCCTGCTTGTAAATAAAGAGGCTGAGAACAACACACAGAGAGGGCGTGTTCTTTACATAGCAATTTTTTTCATTCCTGAAATCTAAAAAGAATGAATTTCGCCTATTGCTCCTTTAAGGTGTAAAGTTACGCATAATGCCAAACTTGAGGCTTCAAAACAATTGTTGTGACGAAAGATTGTTTTATCATGCCGTGTTATATGTTGTTGAGTTGTAAAATCCTTTCTATATTACATAGTGTCGTCCTATAAACCTTAAAACACATTAATGTTACACAAACTGGACTCTGTGGATTGTGTCTCAGCAGTACATAAAGCCACACACTCTACCAACACAGCCTCTTTGTTTTGTTTTAGCGTGGGGCTCTTGTCGCTCTGAACGCCCACTTAATCTTGTAACAACATATTGAACTGCTTTCTAATAGAAACATGACGATGTGTGATCCATGTTATTTGAGAATTTGTGCATTTCCTCAGCTTTCTATATCACACTGTGTGCACCATATGGCAACATTGTTGGGCATGACAGTTCAGGACACAAAAATAGAAACTAATTTGAAAGCAAAGATTTGCTGAAAGAAGAGGAAGCATCATATGTGTTTGCTGAACCATTGAAACCACCAGTGGATTCTACTGAAAGTTAGTGGTGGAGAATAGCCTATACATAATGCATCATATGGTACAAATATGCAGTGATATATAGAGATTTGCTCATACACAATACTGCATGTGGCTCATCAATAATTCCACAGACAGTCCTCGCTCTCCACCCAGGTGTCTTTCTACTTGGGTCATGGATGCAGCGTGGGACACGAGGTGGAGGTCGGATTCATTCACAGCCACACTCAAAAGCCCAGACTGAGCCCAAAGCAAAGCCCTCGCCACTGCTGCAGGGTTTCTTCCGCCGTGGACTCAGAACATTAAAGTATTCATGATGCTGCCCTCAAACTCGACTAACCAGTGGGATTTCACAAAGTTGTGGAAAAAGGACACTGGTATTTGTATGTGACGAACACCTAGACAGAGGGGTTTCTGACTGGAGACATCGTGTGTGTAGGCGGCGTCTCACCACAAGAACACAGGATCAAGATATGCACTTCCACTGTTCCAAAGTTTACGTTGGCCATTCTTTTCTTACTTTGAACACTTTCCCATTGGCAGCAGGTTATGCATAATGTGTCTGCTTTAGTTTTGGATTGCCTCCAAAAGCATTGGAATTCACCCTCTGTGTGTGTGTGTGTGTGTGTGTGCGTGTGCGTGTGCGTGTGGTCCCTGAAGGTATAGAAAGTTTCTCTGCAGCTACACACAGAAGCACACTTATAAACTTACACACACACACAGTGTGCAAAGCTGCAGCTCATTAAGGTCTCTGAAGGTGTAAGAGGCTGAATATGTATGAGCCTGTGTGCGTGTGTGTGTGCGTGTGTGTATGAGACTGTATGATAAAGAGTGGGGACAGAAGTGAAGTGTCTGCCGACTGTAGGAATTTGAATGTTATTACCAATAAGTGACGAGACCTGAGAGAAAAAAATGACTCTCGTCTCATCCCTAGGCTTGAATGTGTGTTACAAACTAACACGACTCGATATAAACCTCGTATGTCGCTGGCCTGCGACCGCTGTGTGGCCAAAGTGTTACAGGGCTCGGCACCGGAGGTGTCTATAATGTGAATTACTGGATATTAAATGTTCATCTGTAATGGTCCCAGTAATATTTGTTTGTTGTGGACTGAAGTAGGATATCACATGTCCTGGTGAAGCTACATTTGGGCACTGCTTTAAATAACCCTTTGAACTCCAACTTGTACCACCAGTGCCTACATTGGTATTTTTTGCTTATTGTGATGTCATTTCTTGGAGTATCTTCAAATGCTTCATATCTTTAAAATCTGTACAACCTCAGCTAAAAGGTTATGTAACTCAGCAAACCATAATAAATAAATAATAATTGATAAAAGGGACAAGTGTGCTTTTAATGTCCTCTTCAGTCACAATACTCTGCCGACATTCATGTGTGAAAGTGAATGTAACTTTCACATGTGCATTGTAGTCCTTTCTGTCTTCTTCTCTCTGATATTTCAGAACTATTATTCCAGAAATTTCCTTTGGAATATCTCTCTCTGGGGGCCCGAAAGCTGGACAGGCCTAGCAACAGTAACCAAGGGGGGTGGGTCAATTTTATTTTATTTTTGGAATCTTTTCTTCTAGGAGATACACTGTAAATAAGGATTATTATTTTGATGCAAAGATGTGAACATTAGCAGGAATGTAACACAACATGGAAGTGAAAGCAATGCTCTGTTCCTTTAAATGTGAAAGTGCAATCAAAATATTTTGTCCCTAAAAACAAAGGATAAACGTGATCGCAATACTGATCAAAATAATCGTGATTGTCATTTTGGCCATAATTGTGCAGCCCTGACTGACAATGACGCTTTGATTGTTTTGACACTGGTGACAATCAACGCATAAATTACCTTGTAGTGCAACGATATTAAAGGAGAATACTGATACGTCTGCTTCTTAGATTGTGCCAACCATCTGAGGCTGCTGCTCTGCTTTACATTACTGCTGCGTATGTCTGCAGTCTAAGCATAGCTGAAGATATCGGGGCTTGTATTCCTGCCTGGCTGCACAGAAAGTCATTTGCAGATAATCGTATTTGTACAGCATGGAAAAACAACTTCCACAGGCAGGATTAGTCAGACTAGAAAACCCATCCAAATAAACATAAAGCACTCATTTTGTTTTGTCAGTGTGACTATTAATATGATTTAATTTCCTTGCTACCATAAGGTCAGTTTTTGCATTGTGTGATGATTTGTTTGTGTTTGGATTTTAACTTGCAAAAGGCCTATTGAGTGTGGCGACACAGCCCGATGTGTGTGATTTAATGCGGGGTGGCACACACTCCACAGCTCTTGTGTGTTAGCCGGCCGTAAAGTGACAAGCGTGCCACAGTGAAAGGGCGATGGCCCAGTAGGGCACTAGAAAGGGGGGCAGGAGGTCAGTGGATAGCATTTTGCATTAAGTAATCATACGTCGTGACTGTTTTTGTTTTTTGTCTTTTCATAATGTGTTACACAAAGACGCTATAATAGCTGTGTTTGGATCCGAATATACTGAGCAACAAAAGAGAATATAAAACAGAATAAATGAATTAAACAGAGCTTAATAAAAGCAGCATAAACAAGTCTGTGGTTGATGCTTGATGATGCATTCAGATGTAATGAGATGCAAAATTTAAAAGGCAGCATTAATGCATACAAGGCCAATGGAAGGACATGAACAAATGCAAAGGGACATGAGAGGATGAAATTACACTCCAGGCAGTGCAAACTGTGGTGAAGATGTTCAACTTGTAAACATCTTGACACCAAGAAAAAAATCATTGTTATCTCAAGTTGTATGACATCACTCCATTAATGCACAGAGATGGAAGCACAAAACAAGAGGGCCTGGGGGAAAAATAAAAGAAACAACTGCGTAGATTCACAAGTGAAACAAAAAGAAATATGCATATGCATACTTTTCTGCAGATTTATAAAGCCACACGTACGCCTGGTTCTGTTTTATAAATCCAAATCATTCAGTCACTCACAGGCAGCCATAAATGGATGCAGAAACACAGCTGAACACCAGTTTGCATATTGATACTTGTGCCCGCTCCACCACTCATTAGACCTGTACAATTCAGGGTTCCTACACATTTTCCATTTCAAAATTCCATAATTCCAGACTCAAATTTCCAGATTTCTCTGTAGATTTTTCAGACCATATTTGACATCTGAGCACAAATAACTATGTTAATTATCTGGCCCCGCTCTCTCATGGCACGGACGTTTTTTTGGACGTGAGGGGTCGCGCAGCTTCCCAGCATTGGACGCTTGATGGGCGTGTCTATATCCTGACACAGCAGTTGTCAGTTTCTCTTCTTTGACTAATGACCAACAAAGAAAACATACAGGCTCAATGATCGCTTTCACTCAGATTTCAAACCGGACCAACATGGCAGCTCGTTGGGAAACTTTCTCTTAGATTACAAAAATAGTTCACCGAAGTGTGTTTCTGTAAACATTTGAGGTGAGAAATAAGCTATTCAGTTGCTGAATCCATCTTCATTTTCGATCAAAAACGGTTAGTTTAAAAGATGTTGGGAGTTTCAAGAGCTGGTGAGTCACGCTGGATGCCCCTGATTTACATAAAGTAGCCTAGACCTCAACTTCATGCAAATGAGGAGCAGCCAACGCAACTCAAAATCTCCTGAAACTCTGTGGCGCTGCCAGAATGCATTGCATGGCTGCTTACATAGACAATGACTGGGAAGCGTGGAAATGACAGTCCCTGTGGACACGTACCGTCACACAGCAGTAAACATTTTGGCTTCAAACGGCATGAAAAACACTCTGCTTATATTTATTTTATTTTTAGAAATGATGAATTTTATATTTTAGAAAACAGAATAGATGCAATAGTCTGGAAACACATATTTAGTACTACTCCATTTTCTTTTTTCCATACTTATCCAGACCTGGAAATGACTAAAATCAAATTCCATACTTTTCCATACTGCGTATGAACCCTGACAATTACAATTTTATACAGTTTCACCAAATGTGTTGTGTGTGCATGGTTTTTGTGTGTAAGTATTGTTTAGACATCTGTCCCCTGGAGTTGGTGGTAAGTTTTAAAATCAGTCTGTCTAAACTGTCACACACAAACAACACAGAGACCCTCCAAACACACTCAGAGAGTCAGTGCATGATAGGAAAACTGTGGACTTTAGGCTAACATAACAACACGGTCACATTGACACAAATACAGCAAGGCCTATATTTGTCTTGTGTTCAGTCTGTTAGTACATCAAGAGCTCAGCCAATCTCAAATAAGGAGGCAGATTATTCCAAAGCCTTGTCCCTACTGTGGGAAAAACCCAGACTCTTGTCCTGAGTCTGTCACGACTCACGGGGGATTACCAGCAGCATTTTTACAAAGATCCGAGGACAAGTTGACAAGCGTGGCATGGTCGCTGGGCCACCTGGACATACGGAAATCACTCTTTCTACAGCAGATTCCTGCAGCTTGCACAGTCAGCAACAATTATCTTGTAAATTATAACATCAATCAGTGACCTCGTCTGCCTTACTTCCTTTCCGTGAAATCTTCCCGGAGGCAGGAAGTCCGTGTTCCTGTTCTCAAAGTCTCTTTGCTACGGAAACAACAACATCCTCTGAGTTATCAACCTACATGCTGAAAATGACAAGTTTTGAAGATTTGGATCATGTAATAAGGCAGGCCTGCTCT
>JAOVVB010136853.1:0-12143 GCA_028570985.1 Heterobranchus longifilis
CCGCTGCTTCTGCACTGTGGGGCCCACAGAGCAGGCGCACTATAGAGACTTCTGCTCACCAAGCCGGCTACATCTGTATTAGCGCTCTGGCTAACTTGAATGGGGATTAAAAGATTTAATCTTGCAGCTCTTCTCGACTTTTATCAACTCGAATGTTATCGCATCAACTGGATCAAATTCTGATCATGAAACGAGTCATTTCATGGGGGTTGTGACACTCAAATTTTTTATATAGATATCTCTTTTGCCATGTAAATCAATGGGAAAAAGTATTTTTGGGCCCAGTGGCTTCACGTGATGCACCCAGTAGATGTAATACCACCGGTTGGCCACTATGTTGTTGTAAAAACGTATGTTGTTTTGGTAGGTTTAGTTAGTCTGGCTTACCCATGGATGTATAATAAAACCTGGATACAGCGTTCGAGGCGGAGCTACATTCATTCCTGTGAAAGCTGCTCAGTGGTGCATGAAACCAAAAAAGCTCAACTGCCGCCTCTAAAAATCCCTGGATTAACGAAGCTACTTCCGCTCTGCTTCCGTGTTGTGTGGCCCATAGAGCATAGAGACTTCTGCTGACAGAGCCGGCTACGTCTGGTTTTTAGCGCTCCAGATAACTTGAATGGGGATTCAGTCATTCAATGTTGCGGCTCTTTTAGACTTTCGAAATGTTATCAAACCAAATGGATCAAATTATGTTACTGAAACAAATGTTATAGCTATATCTTTTGCCATGTAAGTCAATGGGAAAAAGTATTTTTGGGCCCAGTGGCATCATGTGATGGACCCGATAGTTGTAATACCACCGTTTGGCCACTATGTCGTTGTAAAAACGGATGTTGGTTCAGTAGGTTTAGTCTGGCTTAGTTTAGTTTAGTCAGTGCCTGGATAAAGCCTTACTTCCTGTGCAGACAGGAAGTCCCTCCTCTTTGTGTTCCCGTTCTCAATGTTCCCTACAGGAAACAACAACAACAACCTAGTTATCAACCTACACGCTGAAAATGGCAAGTTTAGAAGAAGATTTGGATGGTGCAATAAGGCAGCCTGTTCTGTTTTTTCAGTGAATGATTGTAAAGATCTACAAAGAATGTTTACAACATTTTCATGTAAATGTTCCACTAAAACAACACTATTTTGCAGAAGCACCGTCGCTGTATCCAGGGCGTACAGCCGCTCAAGATGATTGTGATTGGTTTAAAGAAATGCAAACAAGCCAGAGAGTTTTTATTTCCCTATCAGAGCGATTCCTCTCATCAACAGACGCTCACGCCTCCAAACTGACCGACGGCCGACCGTCAGCTTGGTGTGTGTCTGCTTTAAAAAGAGTTAGGCTACAAAACAAATTGGTATAGTTAGAAAAAAGGTGGTTTGGGTTAAAATCCCTTTATTGGTTACTTCCGTGCATATGTAAACGATGTGTTCATGACATGACTTCCTGCTTTCCTCCCGCGACAACACCAGAGAAAACAATAAAACGTCAAACGTGGGTCGTAATTACTGCTTCTGCAAACGACAGGTGGTGTTGTTTTTCTGTGGAGGACAGTCTCGTATAAACGGACTGATTTGCAATGAATGCTGACTTTTTTTCCAGACATATCCTTTTTTGTGTGATTTCATTTGTTATGCCTTTGTTGTGTGCACGGATGATTCATGTAAAAACCCCAGATGAATTTGACTGCAACAGGCCGTGCGCTGACGTCCAGATACTGTCTGTCTCTGACCTTCGACACCTGTCGGAGGCTTCGCGGACAAATAAAGAGGAATGGTTCAACCTAACAGCACCGCAAAAACAGGGAGGTCTGTAAAACCAATAACAAAAATGAATGGATTCATCTGGATTTGTCTGGATTATTAAGCATGTGTCATATCGTATCAGAAAGGAAATGGATATGTGGCCTTATTTCTGTCATAATCCTACAAGTATGTGCGAGGGAGGACTCTATTTTTATATGACAAACCAGGAAATTCATGTTATTTTGCATGCTTATTTGGCTGATATGCTGCCAATGATTGTACTTGTTCCAGAAAAAAAAAAAAAACTATCTGTATCTTTATTCATATCTAAAACTTCAAACAACATTCCTACATGTGTTGACTCGTGTACTGTGCAGGAGCGTTCTTTCTATTTCTACAGTTATCGTGTGCAGTATACATGAAGGAACTGCCAAATAATACAAGACATATAGAAGATCAATCGTAGGATTAGATTTATATCACACCGTGTTTAAAACATGCATGCAAGTACACCAACCCAAAGTCACAAAACGTATTGGATACTTTTGTATGAAGCATGTTGAGCGTGACACTGACAATATACTGCTCACTACTTCTCCCAGTCTGATGTGTTCAGTTACATGTAGGTCAAATGTAAATACATCTAATGTGATGGGCAGAATATTTTGTGAAGTCTTCCTTCCATTTTGTTCCTCTCTGATACTTTAAATATGTCTATGTTATTTTTGTCTATATTTGTGTTGGTCAGAGTTGATTTATAGTTTTGTCAGTGTTTTATAGCTTTTGCTTAGAAACCAAATAAAGATATTGTTTAAGGCTCATCTGTGCCGAGCAGTGTAGTCTGTTAATAACAGTAATTATTGGGTTACGTTAGGGACGACAAAAAATGATGAAGGGCACAGCGTTATGTATTTTGTATTTTTTCTGAGGGCAGTCTGAGAAGGGCCTTTTAATTTTTTAGGCACTGCAAATGTATATTTTAGTCTTCTCTTGCAGGATTAATGGAAAGGATGAAAGGATCAAATGCAAATGATAGCTTTAGTGTGTGCAGTGGGTCATAATCCTGTCTGTCTTTAAGGGTTTTATTTTCACTGTATTCAAAAACAGATGGGGGCAGAAATATTCATGAATTTGTTGTGTTTGCTATAAACTTGGAAGTTGCAAATTCCACTTCTAATATATGCATTGCTATTGTAAAAAATAAAATAAAATAAAAGATATTCCATGTATATATTGTAGGCTATTGATAACACCAGGTTAAATGCTTAATGTTTTGCCTCTTTTAGTTATTAATGGGGACACATGTAGTTCCAAATTATATTTTGAGATATCAAAGAGAGTACAAAGAAATACTGGAAACTATAGATTAAAACCCCTCCCCACTCCAATCATTTCCATACAGTCTTAGAGGTCCTACAGTAAAAATAAATAAATAAATACATAAAAATATAATAATTTATAATAAATAAATAAAAGACATATTGGATATTAGCCTACATATTAAAGAAAGTTGTCAAACTTTGTAATGTTACATCTTTTTTAAATGTAACATGCTTGGTAGTGTATGTTTTATTTCTTCTACATGCTTCTACCATCAAAACATCACAATCAGAAGTTCAATAATAGCAAATTGTGATTCAAATCCATTGTCTCTAAACCCAGAGGGTGCCATGCTCTTGAAATATTGGTTTAATCACAGAGGAGATAATTTATTCAGTGGCGTTTCTTGAGAAGGATTTAGTTTTATATTACTACACTGCCACTCAGTGGAAATACAATGAAAAAACACTGACTGGGTTTGGGAATGTTGATTTCCTAATGAAGTTATGAAAATAACTTTTTTGGCTTGACATTTCAAGTAAAAGTTAACGAGTTATTAGTAGAATGGATCATGCAAATATATCGATGTATGCTACTTTTTGGTAATAACGTATCTCAGTCGGATCCACTGCTGCAGAATCCACTCCACAGTTTCACTAAACTGAATGAAACCAATGATGCTTTCAGGTACTCCTCCTCGGTGTTACTGTCAGTTTAGGCAGCAGCCTGTGGCCAGAGATGGGCAGCATTTTAATTAGGCTAAATGTATTTGAAATATGCATGTAAATCATTACTTTTGAGTATTTTGTAATTTGTATTTTGCTGGGGAGAGAAAAAAAAAAGATTAAGGTTAAGTTTAGGAAAACATCATGTTTGTCTTAAAATACGGACGTTTGTTACGTAAATTAAGTACGTTAAGTTAAGTAGTCAGCGTAAATAAGTCAATGTTGACTTTTAGCTTCACACAGGACATGAGCAGTGGTCTCCTGGGTGAACGTCCTGTGTTTGTTTGACCCATCCATCACCCTGTCCTCCTCCTCCTGCCCTGACTTTCTCACTCTTTATACTACATCACCTGACTTGCTGCTTTACATTGGATTTAGTTGAAAGCACAGTGTGACAAAATGGTGTGAAATTACACATGAAAAGCAAAAAAATGTGTGATGATACCACACGAAATGAACACATTAATGTGTTATTTAGCCGATATCTAGCATGTCCAAAATCCAATTTTAAATGGCTTGTCTCTCAAAAGATAGTCTACTGTTCGGCCCGCCACACATTGGTTAATCAAGCAAGTTATAATAAAGTAGGCTACTATTCTATTCTATTTTAACTTGCTCATCACTGAAAGTTTTGTAGATTTCATATTGATATTTCATAATTGAAATTCAGAAGCTTTGAAGATGTCCAACAATTGCTATATTATTTATTATTGATAGTCTATTGTGAAGGACTAATGTTATGGCACTGAAAATAAAATCCTTAGAGTACTTTTCTTTATTAATAGCCCATATGATGTGAGAAGCAGCTGGCCCCCAAGGAATTTTGAACACCCCTGTATATACATTCATTGTCAAACCCATATTGAATGTGTTTTTGTATTTTCAAAATGCAAATTGGGCCTAATTGTATTTTATATAAATACATTTTCTTATCTCAGTATTTTGAATTTCGTTTTGATAAATTTTATGAGCATGTATATTGTGACAAGATAATTTTTTTATGTATTGTTGCACCTCTCTGGCTATGGCTTCACATCAAACTTGAGTATAAAAAGTCTACCCTAAATAGTTGTATCGTCAAACTTCATACCGAAAAAACCCCCACAATTCCACAAGACTTTGGTCATAAAATAACATTTTATAGATCGCCGAGATTGGTCGCTCCCCCCCATGATTGCAGGATTTCCATGCTGGCCCTGAAGGCAGCAGCCGGCCTGCTGTAAACTGTGTAGTGGCTCTATGGAGCGCGAGCGCCTCCCTCTGTGTACAGGGCGGGCCTTCTCTGTGCCGCTGCTACAGGGATACCAAGATGGAAATCCAGGGGCTTTCTGCTGCCCAAAACATTCACTCTCAACATGGCGCCCTACACAGAACAACTTCGTCTCCACTTCGATCAGCGACTGGGTCGATACCTCGTTTTATTTCCACCGAAAATGAAGCGGATGGACTACTGGAGTCGCCTGAGCCACAAAGTGACAACAACAACAACAGCAGGCCGAGTACATCGCCGTTTCACCTACTGGCGGAAAATGGCAGCGGAGCAGCTTGTTCGCCTGTTAGCAAACCGCAGCCTACCGACAAAACCAATTTACCGGGTAACAGACTTCATAACGTGAACACGGAGAAAGAGAATGAGCTCGACGCACTGCTTTCTTCGCAGGAGTTTGTGAGGACAGCCTGGAAATACGGGGTAGAAAGCGGGGACACTGTAATGCAAATGGCGCTGCCTCTGTTCGAAGGGGAAGAGGAACCGGCGCCGCAGCGGCACTTAACGTTACCGTTTCCAGGTTTACGGCAGCAGCGTGAGGACGCCGCCTTCAAGCAGCCCTCCCTGGCCAGCCACAGCGCTACTGCGCCGGGGAGCAGGGCAGATGGAACCACCCAGGAACTGTATGTTGTTTTTAATGTCGTTCAAGAGGATGGCAAACCGGATGTGTCAAGTGAGGGCGGCGATGAAATGAAAGGTAAAATAGCAGGTTGCTCTAAAGCAAGAGGCTCCATGGAGGCTGGAAACAGCAGCGACGTTATTCTCTGTGAATCTAATGACAACTTGAACTGTCTTGATACCCAGGCCCTGAAAAAAACCGACCATGTTTTCAATTTACTTAACGACAATTGTGCTAACGCTAAACACACGGTCTACCACCACACTGTCGAAGACGTTGTTTTGACGAACAAATATGGCGACAAGATTTGTGGCCAGATTTGTACCGAAAACAACGAAAGTAAACTGGTCAGGGAGCTTTCGTCGAGCAGTGCCTTGATTTCGGGGAACTCGGGTGTAGTCGTGGAAGCCATGGACACCTCGGACTTCATTTCGGACTCTACGGGGCTGCAGGGCAGTGCAAACCCGCTAACGGCCTCCGCAAGTCCGCCTGCCAGTGAAACCTTTTCCGGAACTATCACAATAAACAACCAAAGCATCATAGTGACCATAGAAAACGGGATCCTGACTCTCGCTGCGCCACCAGAAGGATATGTACACAAAGAGGACGACATGGTCAGCTTAAAGGAGCACCTTGGCATGAAAGACCATGAGGATATTGTTCTTCTCAACTATGACAGTGGCACTAAATCCATCGGGAAGATCAGCACGCTGGCAGTATCCAGCTCCAGCCAGCAGGAAGAGCCCAGGCCTGGTTTGTCTGTGAGTGACTCTGAGCTGGCTCTGGTGGATGACTGCTCCTTATCCGAGCTTGCCACTTCTCTGGACTCCTGTCCCATTGTCAAGCAGGAGGCAGGGGCGCTGTGTGCTGTGACAGAGGCAGATCTGGTCACCCCGTCCCCCAAAGCCACTGTGGCACAGTGCGACACCGTGGACTTCCAGTCCGTGCCGCTAATACGCTCCAAGAAAGAGACTGTGGCCTCTTTTGGGTGCCCGGAACCGGGCTGCTCCTGTACATTTGATACACGTCAGAAACTTAAGGTTCACCTCCTGAACCACGCAGAGGACCCACGCCCCTACCAGTGCACTGTAGAGGGCTGCGGCTGGGCTTTCGCCACGTCTTACAAGCTAAAGCGCCATCTTCAATCCCATGACAAGCAGCGGCCGCACACCTGTCTGTTCGAAGGCTGCGGCCGGCGTTTCACCACAGTCTACAACCTTAAGGCTCACGTTAAAGTCCATGAGCAGGATAACGCCTTCATCTGCGAGATCTGCAGCGAGAGGTTCCGCAGTGCTACGCGACTCACCAATCACCAGAGGGTCCACTTTGAGCCACAGAGGCCCCACAAGTGTGAATTCCCAGGTAACACAAGCTGAATGTTATTATTTTATTGTTGCACTTTTCTGCTTATACTCCATCTGTTCTGTTGTCATACACAGGGCTAGACATTAAGAGCCAAGACATGGTCCACGCAAGTACCCGAACGTAGGCGCTCTGAGCTACGCAAGACCGATTTCATGCATTGCGTTCATAAATGTGTCCCCTAAAAGTCTGCAGTCTGAGTGTTGCAGCTGGGCGTGCTAAAGCATGAAACAACAAGAGAATTTTGTTTGGGCTCACTTCCACTCAAAAATAACCACAGCCGACCAGAACATGTCCATATGTGTCGGCATATTTAGGACACTTTGTCACCTCTTCAGTCAGACACGCCTCCCGTTATCTGTTTTCTGTTTGTCTTCCTTCTGTGCAGACAGCACAGTGTTGTTTACTACTGTGGTCATGGAAATGCTCTGAATATCTCAATATTGCCCCCGTGAGGACTGGTGTTTGTTACATCTACTGATGCATAATAGCGCATGTTCAGTATGTTCACCAGGGACGCGCGTTTGTGCCAGCTGGGCCAGACGTTGTCATTTACTTGCGTACTTGTGTGGACCATGTTTCAGGTTTGTTCGGGACTAGTGGAGTTTTGTAGGGCAAGTAGAAGAGAAATGTACTACCACCAGTCAAGTGGTTAAAAGTCATAAACAAAAAAAATGTGTTTTCAAGTTATGCGCCACTCATTACTCGCTGCGTAACAACAGGCACTGCTCACATAGCTGCCAATTTAATAGTGCCACTGTGGTGCGATTCAGCTCGGCAGCAACTACGTGACCGGTGCATAGACTGTAAAAATAGTGGACGGAGCTCCCGGGACTGAAAAGTGAAGCCGATGCGGAAGTGCTTTAAACTTGTGATCTTTCTTATGGCGGAAAAAGGGGCCGACTCCACTGGCTGCAAAAAGACATCCAGTTGTATACAAGTCAATGAGAAAATGAGCCTACTTCTCACTTGATTTAGCCTATTACCTCAGTAAACAGTTTACTAGTTAATGGTCTCATTCGCTAGTTTCAAGTCTTCTTCAATACAACACGTTATGCATTTTGTAAATTATGGCCACATTAAGAAGAAAATAGATGACAAAGCAGGGGATGCTTTTGGGCAGAACGACCATGTGATTGACAGGTCGCCATGCTAGCGACAGGATAGAGGCTTAGCAGTACTAACCATGGCCTTGTGTACATTTAAACAGACATGAACTTTTTTGGGTGTTGTCTGTGGCTTCGTCTTATTTTTAGTCACCTAAAATGTCTTGTTCAGCGTTCGGTGGCACATTGTTAACCACGCTAATTTAATGGAAAGTTTTCAGATTTTCAACCAGCTCTGTGTCACTCCACCGTTATGAATCCACTGAAGTGTCGGCCGGTTTAAAATCTGCAAACTTTAGCGGTTAGCTTAGTGCACCGCATGGAAAAACATCACCGGCACTGGCTTAACCACGTCATCCCCCCCTGCTCCGCCGTCTTTTTCCAAATGTGGTAACGTCCGGTTTCAGAAGCCCAAGCAGCCCAAGATGACAAAGGCCAAAATGCCAAACTCAAGGCTTCAAAACAGTAATCCACAAACCAATGGGTGAAGTCACGTTGGTTACGTCCACTATTTACTATTTACAGTCGATGGACCGGTGCCGATCGCCTGCCACAGGCTGCTGTCAGTGATAGGGCTGCACCTAACGATTATTTTCATAGTCGATTAATCTGCCGATCATTTTCTCGATTAATCGATGAATCGTTTGCTCTATAAAATGTCAGAAAATAGTGAAAAACGTCCATTCCAGTTTCTCAAAGTCCAAGGTGATGTCTTTAAATGTCTTGTTTTGTCCAAATCCCAAAGATATTCAGTTTAATATGATCCAAAGATATTCAGTTTAATATGATTAAAACAGTGAAAACCCCAAAGATATTCAGTTTAATATGATATAAAATAGAGAAAAACAGGAAATCTATTTTTATTCTATTTGAGAGGAGGAAAACAGCATTTTCCGACATTTTTTGCATGAGAAAATACTTTAAAGATAATCGATTATCAAAATAGTTGTCAATTACTTTACTGTCGATCGACTAATCGATTAGTTGACTAATCGTTGCAGCTCTAGTCAGTGAGCTGTCGTTTGATAAAATAAAGCCAACCGCCGCTTGGATTTTGATGCTTGTCTATTTGTGTGTTCTGTACTGTTTTTTAAAAATTAATTAATAATTTTTTAAAAGGAAATCCAGAGTTAAAATATCAAATGATCATCTTTGACCTGTCATAGAAACATTTCATAGGTTTGCTGAAATTTCCAAATATTCCTGTTCAGGATGACCCTGACTATGACCATGTCAAATGTCATGTGACTTTACGATACAATATTTGAGAAATTTAAATGGAAAGCCTTTATGACAGGTCAGAGATGATTATTTGATGATATTTTTAATTTATATGTTGACGCTGTTTGGATGCTGTCTGAATTCTGCATTCTCAAACAAAATGAAAAAAGTAAATTATTGTCATTTTTACCCAGACAAGTGATTTTGTGCCTGGACAAGTAAAAGGTAAATTTATATTTCCGACGGACACATGCCTCAAAAAGTTAGTGTCGAGCCCTGATACAACAGCACAGTGGTTACTTTGGATATGAAGCAAATTACCTCAAAGATAAGTCTGTTTTAAAACTGTAAAAAGCATTTGGAGCCGCTAATCTGTAGGATGATGCCAGTACACATCACAGTCATGTTTGCCTTTTCTATCAGTCTGATGCTTTTTTCCAAAGACCATCGACCATTGTCTTCCTACATGTCCCCTCTGTCATGTTTAGGGTGTGAGAAAACCTTCATCACCTTCAGTGCCCTGTTCTCCCACAATCGCACTCACTTCAGAGAAACGGGCCACTTCACCTGCACGTACCCCGGCTGCGACAAGACGTATGACAAGGCCTGTCGTCTCAAGATCCATATGAGAAGTCACACTGGTAAGCTCATACTGGATCAGAGGGTCTGTATGCTGTAACTTCATTTTTTTAAATCGTCATCGCAATATGAACTTGGCAATAAACATCGCAAAAGACACTCTGATTTTTTGAGTTAGTTGAAAGAGTATCTCTAGAAAACTGCTCTTTAAAATGTAACTCATTCTTTTTTTTTTCTTTTTTTAATGGTACCTTTTGTGTTCAGTTCA
Source organism: Heterobranchus longifilis (assembly GCA_028570985.1). Lineage (NCBI taxonomy): Eukaryota > Metazoa > Chordata > Actinopteri > Siluriformes > Clariidae > Heterobranchus > Heterobranchus longifilis. The sequence continues at coordinate 10,199 of JAOVVB010136853.1, forward strand.
ATGTTCAATTTGTTGAATAAAATAATGTCAGAAATAACTTCCTTTCAGATTTTTTTTAATTCAACAAGCAATTTGTTGTATTTTGTTGTATTTTGTAAAGGCAGAACTGATATACTGATGAATTTTGTCACAAGTAATATCGTTATCGCAATGCTCAACAACGTTGGCGCATATTTTCCTCATATCGTGCAGCCCGATTCTTCACAGATATGTTTGAGGCTGTTTCCTCACATGGTGCCACCAATGTGTTGATCTCTGTTCACTCATTTCAGATGAGAGCAGCTGTTAATGCTGCATATTTCCAAAACATAATCGCAAAACTAGTCACTGGAAATAGGGGTGGGCAATATGGCAAAACATATCATATCACAATTGTTTTCAGACGGGATCACACAGTGTTGGAAGTCCACAATCTAATGTTGTCATATCACCCATGATATGATCGATTAAAATGTCTCCTGAGGTCTGCCTTTACGGAGAGATCGTTGTTAACGATTAGCACCGCTGCGCATGTTGCGCTTGTTGTGCTAAACTCGGCACCTGTTGCTAACGCCCGACAGCTAAAAGTGTCTGGGCTCAACTCGCGATTGTGAACTTTGGTTCTGCATTACGTTCTTCAATCTGCATACCACTGTATGTGTGGGGTAGATTGTTAAAGTTGTGAGTTTGTTAAAGCCGCCCTCCAGCCAGAGTTACTTCCTGTTTAACAGTTAACGTACTATCTCAAACGGAGAATGGGGGTTCGACTATCGTCAGACGTCACCATTACCATGACAACCAGATTGCAGCTGTAATAACTTTGGTAATTTCATGAATTTACTGTTTATCAGACCACAAATGAGCCAATAATTAACATCAACACACCTCTCACTCGTTCTCCTCTCGTCTCCTCCTGCGACAGCTCTCTGTTGTTTAAGAGGCTGCTGCTGCTGCAGAAGTCTGCCGTTTAAAATGCAGTTTCAGGATGTTTTGGGGGTGCATCGTCCACCAGCACCGTCAGTTTCTCCTCAGCTCCCAGCACCGGCACCGCACCAGGCAGCACTGTGATTGTTTTTACTTCTCCAACGGGGCTTTGTTCCTGCATGGAGATGTTCTTTGTGTCTGCGCTGAAAGTTGTGTGTTCCCCGGGGTCTGGACCTGTTAGAAGCCGCTGCGGGTAAACAATCAAACCATGCAGTGACGTATTTCCCAGTAAAATGAAATATTTGTGCGAGAATTTGAAACCTCTGAAAAGAGGGCGGGCTAGAGTTCAGTGCAGTTCAGACTGCAGCTACAGGCTGCAGAGGATTAGCAAGTAATGGCTCCACTGTATAAAATACCTCCACACACACTTCCCTCACCTGTTGTTGTTGTTGTTGTTGTTGTTGTTAGATTAGGAGGAGTACAGGGAGAGAGGAAAGTGAAACGTTGCTGTTTTTTAACCGGCTGTGTGACACGGTGCCCGGCCTCTCTGTACTGCCAGCGGCCGCGGCGCCGCTGACTGTCCGTGCTGCAGTGACACAGGGCCGGTGAAAATCAGCAACATGTCCATTGAATGAACTCGATCTCCGCCACATTGTTACAGCTGCGACAGTGTGTGGCTGCTGCTGTTCTCACCTTGTGTGTCTCTGTGTGTGTTTATCAATGCCGTCACAACCGTTGTCACTTGTTTATATATCTCTATGGCTGTCACTGCTGTTGCTATCGAGCTAGCTAACGTTAGCTCTGTGCTGCTAACTGCTAACAGTTGCAGATTGATTGACAGGTGGATGTCGTGATGTTATTGGTTGAAATTGGTTAGTACTCGCCGACGTAGGATATACAAATGCAAAGAATTGTTTTTAATTTCAGCTTGACTTTAACATCAAATATATGGAAAAGTGATGAATATTTAAAGAAACTTTAAAGTGTTACATTTGAGTATAGAATTTGGTGTGGTGTTTTGTTATGTTTTTTTTTTAAATAG
>JAOVVB010136864.1:0-26286 GCA_028570985.1 Heterobranchus longifilis
TCCCTACTGGAATGCTGTGAGCTCCAGGAGGGGAGGTGCTAAGGGAGACGTTTGGGGAGTGTGTGTGTGTGTGTGTGTGTGTGTCTGTGTGTCTGTGTGTGTCTGTGTGTGCGTGTGTGGTTGACAGCTGACTTCCAGATGTGCGCAGGCTCTGGGTGCTGGAAGTCTGTTTTGCATCACAGGCTTCTCCTTTTCTCTTTCACAATCCCCCAGTCCATCTTGCATCTTTTGTTTCTTTTTTTTTTTTTTGCTCCCCATTTACTTTACCTCATTGCTGTCACTCTTAATTCTGGATGTAAGTCATGTCTCTTCTGCTATGTGAGGAAAATATCTAATCTCAATTTATGACCATTACAAGATATCTAGTGATGAAATAATGTAGCTACTGTATCTCAAGTTTTAAAGTAAAGTCAAGTGTTTGTTTTCGATTTGCCACAGATACAGATATGACACACTCGTTTCACTCACTTGTGGCTTCTCTGACATTAAAAAGAATGTTAATCACGTTGGCCTGTGGTCTGTCTTGTGTGTGTTTTAATCAGGCACTAACGGGGGCTACCGCGAGGAGCCGGTGGACCACAGACTGACAGACAGAGAGTGGGCTGATGAATGGAGGCATCTGGACCATGTAAGTCTGCAGACAGGCACCACTACTGCTAATGGCTCATGATAGAGAAAGAATGTCATTTGTTTTACCGGGGTCCTACGCTAAAGAGTTTTTAACATCTCACAGCATGAAAGCAATGACACACCTATAGCACACCTGGATGCTAATTCAAACAATGACCCTCAAACACACTGGCCTCAAATTATATTACATTTACAGGGAACATATGCTCATTTTCAGGTTCATACTTGTATTTTGGGTTTCTACGAGAACATGTTTACATGCTTTGAAAAACACTTTATTTTTCTCATTCGGTCTGTCTGAATATACTCAGTTTTAGTGCCTCTCTCTTTAACCCCCCACAAAAAAGTCCTGAATATGGGCTATGTGCAGTTCTCCGTGGACTGAGCGTTTTGATACTTACTTTCTCAGTATTTATATAGAACCTCGACTTATTTTATAATAATTACAATATGGGATAAGATAGTGATAAGATCTGGATACACTTATTTCATAAATAGCTAAATGTCCTTCTTCGTCCTCTAGGTGTTGAACTGCATTGTGGACATGGTGGAAAAAACACGGCGGTCAGTGAGCGTGCTCAGACGATGCCAGGAGTCCGATCGCGAGGAGCTCAACTACTGGAGACGGCGTTCGAGCGAGCAGGAGGACCCACGCAAAGGAGGCTCAGGCTCCGCTCCCTTCTCGAAGACACACAGCCCCCACTCTGCAGAGTCGGGTGGGTACCGCCAATTTCTATTCGATCATGTCGGTATGCCGCAGAAAACAATAATTATGTTGTCATTTTCGTGATTGCCGCCTATTGTTTTCCACAAGAGAAGATTATTTAATGCATTCCAGGATGAGGCCAAACCAATGGGAGTCAGTTAGTTGTTTCGTTTAAAGGGTCAGTTCAGCAGATTATTTGCCCAACCGTTCAGGACTTGAGAGCATGAGAGTGAAAAGAATCTTGTATGTGTGCTCCAGGATTTGAGTTTTAGATGCTGGGTACTGATTTAGATGCTAATTTGGGTGAACTGATCCTTTATATTAAATATGAATGAGCATCAGTCATTACATCCTGGAAAAACTGTCTTGGCAGGAAAGTATAACTATTGGCAATTCACACTACAGAGATTAGATATACATGATTAATTTCTTTATTTTCGTGTCATGCCCAATCCTCATGTCTTCACAAGACACCAAAATTACAGTTATTACAATTGCAGTATTCAAACAACAATTGCAAAATTGTACAGCAGTCTTAAACTAAATATTCTGCCTTCTCTCTCTAACTTGGCAAATAAAATCTGCTACAGAAAACTTTTTCAGTCACACAGCCAAAAGAAATCAACACAAATTGAGGTCATTTTATAGAAAGTACATCCCTTATGTCCTCGTAAATCAGGAAAACAACATGGACCTCATTCTCAATTTGACTATAGCTCACATAACAAACACATCAAGTCTCAAATCTGTTACAAAAGCTTAAATTAAATGCCAAGTGTATTCTTGATTTGAACATCCTACATGAGGTGTAGTTACTGGACGTGACACTGAGAGGTCTGAACACCAACAAGGGCAGCCTTTCTTCTATTCATACTCTGTACGCCGCCTGGTGGTCATGCATAGCATTGCAGCTCAGTCACAGTGTTAGTGAGTCCCTCCACGCAGTTAGTCCCCCAGTCTGCTGTGTACTGGCGCCGTTCTTTCTGAGTGCCAGCCTTGCCTTCCCCCTGCTGGTCCATAGTCACAGACAGGTGCCAGGACTGGCCTCGGCCATATCGGCCACAGAAGGGCCGTCCTGCCGTCCTGCAGGCTCAGAGACCCAGAGCTGGCTGACTCGCCTGAGCACCATCTGGGCCCCCAGCCGGGAAGCCTGCCTGCCTGGGCTGAGGAAGACTGTAGTGGGGGTGGAAATGGCGGCAGGGAGGGTGTACGCATGCAGGCCTGGTTGAAGAGAGAGGATGTAAATGAAGGAAAAGAGAGAATGGATATAAGAAGAGATGAGCCAGGTGGCGGCGTTGGAGAGGCAGAACCCGGTAGCAGCACAGAAATGAATTGAGATGCAGAGAGAGAGAGAGAGAGAGAGATTTGAGGGAACAGACAGAATGTTGACACAGCTTGTTGGTCTGCAATTCCCTCCAAGCCAAACACATTCCTTTCTAAAGCTGTCAGATCTCAGATCAGTCCAAGACTCTGATAAACAACAATTACGTTGGTTTCGTGGCCTAGATTGTGCCGACTTGTTTGCATCGAGGACAAAACAAAAGACCAGATGAGGAGGTTAATGTGACTGCCTGCCTCCGCGGCCTTTCTTTGTAAGCACCTGTTACCTTGATTGAGCTGTCAGTCACAAAGTCAGCCATTATTTCGACAATTAATCATCCTAATATCTTTGTAAGCCTTGGCAGGTGCTAATCCCTTCTGTCTCTGCTTTCCCGCAGACTCCCAGCGCGACTTTGCTCCACGGCCAGGCTCAGCATACGTTACAGATGAGATCTGGAGGAAAGCCGGTAAGAACCATCATCAAGTTTGAAATTTGAATTATAGATGTGGTAATGAAAACTGCAAATTTTTAGTTAGATACACAGGTAATCATAATGCATTTTATTCAAGCCATAATCACCGGTGTAGTGCTATTTTATTTAAGTACCAGAGCACATCTATGTGCATGTGCATAATTAAGTTTTGGCTTGTTTTGAAGGTTATGTAACTACTGTTCCTACAGTGGCAAGTTTACATACATCAGTCAACTACAACCGACCACACGATCAAATGTTAAACAGACTTTATGAATAGTTTCATCATGTTGAGAATATTACGCAGCAGTCAGCCAAACATCCAGCTAACTAGTATGAGGCAATTGCATTAAGCAATATATGCGAATGAACACAAGTAGTTTGTGTTTTGAATTATTTCATTTACTTGTGCCGAGCAAAACAAATGTAAACATCCATAGACTGAGACTTGCATGTTACTCGATGCATGCACCTTAAATGTCAATGTGACAACTTTAAACCATTCCATTCGTTTTTATTGGCTCTCCTGCATGAGTGATGATTAGATCTTCAACTGCTTAAAACATGTATATCAATTTCAACCAGATTATGCAAACTGATGACATGAATGAACACACATAACATGAAACTGTGCTGATCCGTGGTCTGTTTTTACTGATGCGATTGTGCAGAGTTTTAAACTTAAAGCACGTGTCTCCCCGATATACAGAAGAAGCGGTGAATGAGGTGAAGCGTCAGGCCATGGATGAGGTCCAGAAGGCGGTAGCCGAGGCTGAACAGAAGGCTTTTGAAATGATCGCTTCCGAGAGGGCGAAGATGGAAAAGACTCTGGCTGATGCGAAGAAGAAAGCTCAAGAGGACGCCATCATGGTCATCAATGAACAGGAGGATTCCAGTGAGGTGAGCAGAGATATATTCTACCAAGTGCTGCATTAAAAAGAGTGATTCTGCATAAAAGCACGTCCGATATATACTTCATACTTCATTTCTTCTTCATTTTCTTAATAATAAAATTGGATCAAATGACTACAACTAAGTGACAGGGGTTTAGAAACAGGGGTTTCGGCAAATAGGCAATACAGTAACCGAATCGTTATTCATACTTGATCAGCGCTGCCTAGTTTGACAGTTGCTGCGCTGCGCTGGGCGGATCTACAGGACGGTGACGCTCCTCCAGTCTTTGTCTAAAACCCGCCCCTGTATGAGATAAAAATGTTGTGATTGGTCCGCCCAGGGCCAGGTCAGCTGGAAACGTGTCTGAACGGGAGGGAGGCCAGACACATCTGCCAGAGCAAATGAAACATGAGCTTGCAGATTCGTCTGGTTTCCAGGCTAACAGGGGTTGAATCCACACATAATTATCACCTGACTGCTGTTTCACTCAGCTCTACGGAGCTTTACAGCATCTGTCAGCTCACTGCTTTCTGGCACGCCACTTCAGGGTTTTGGTTCACTCTCATCGCTCTCATCAGTGTCGTGATGCAGACAGATGTTTTTAGTGAAAAAGCTCTAAACCTCCACTGTTTGTCCAGCACCAAACAGCAGACAGACAAAGACATAGTGGAGCATTTAGCAGCGAAAAAGTTAGATATTAGCCTCAGGGGTTGGTGGAGAACAAAACAGAGCTCAAAGGGGAGTGAACATCAGGTGGCCGGGAACATAGTCTGGTTTACCGGATTTACAGTGCAGGGATAAAGCCTGACATCTGGCGCGTGAGAGACACGTCAAGCCCCTCCCTCTATCTCTGCTATCTATTTTGCAAAGGCAGTGTCACTGCATCCGGAGCTTAGCACCGCCCAAGACAATTGCGATTGGTTTACAAACAAGCCAGAGCATTTTCTTTCCCTATCCCAGAATGTTACCTCGTGCAGCCAGACCATAATCCAGCGCTGACACAGCACCATGGAGATAGGTCTGGCAATGCGAGACTACCAGGAAAACAACTCAAAATACATTGCGTTGCCCCATATGTGCTGGATTTGTAAATGGGCAACCGTTTGCTAGCAAGTTCACCATATCAACTCAAAAGATGATAATATGTCAGTGTAAAGTTCCCAGCTTGTTTCCTCTTACAAAGACACACATTTGCACATGAGACGTATTTCTAGTCCTTACATTGCTTTGAAAACTTACAGTCGTCTCTCCTTTCTTCCTCAGTGTTGCTGGAATTGCGGCCGCAAAGCCAGCGAGACGTGCAGCGGCTGCAACGCCGCTCGCTACTGCGGCTCCTTCTGCCAGCACAAAGACTGGGAGAGGCATCACCTCATCTGCAGCCCGGGACTTCAGGCTCAACCCAAACCAGTTTCTGCCATCACTGCAAGCAGGGCAGCAGCCACGGCGGCGGCGGCGGCGGCGGCAGCCGGGGTGTCTCCTGTCGGTTTGGCCGGGATCAAGGCCCCCGACAGCGTTCCTTCAGTCTCCAGTCCGGGTGGAGAGAAGGCTTCGGTCGCTTCTCGCTCCTCCACCCCTTCCACCCCCGCCTCGGCCCCCGAGACCAACGGACACTAGGAGGCGAAGGACATTTGTGGTGAACGTGTCACCTATCTTTTCTTACTGGGGAAGAGTTGAATCAGCAGCAAGAGGGAACTATTTGTGGGTTAAGTTAGGATAACAGATTTTTCATCATACTCTTTGGCAGAAAAAAAGGACAGATTATGGATGACTGTTCGAGTGATATGTCAACTGGGACTTTGGCTTTGGCAAAGAACAGAAGGACTCGTCTCGAATGCATCTATTGGATGAACAGATCTCCCTAACAGATGGAAACGTGTTTGTCTTCGTCCAAAAAAACCCCAACTCTCTGTGATGGGCGGAAAAAAAAACTGACGATTGATCTCAGTTTATCTCTGGCCGCGGGGACGAAGTTATGAAAGGGAGGCATATGAGAAAAGACAGAGGTGATTAAAAAAAAAAAACACCAATATTCTCACTTTGTTGTGTATAGATTTAAGATAGGGAGGTGGTGGTGGGAAATGTAAACAGTGTAACATTACCAGCCATAAAGCATCTGTCTTCGTCCCGTAGGAAAACTCTGAGAGTCGTCTCTGCAGCTCCTCCTGTATACATAAATATTTGCTCGCCAACTTCTTGTCAGGTTTTCATATGTGTGAATGCGTGTGTCAAAACGGTCGTGCCGTCAGTGAATATTGTACAGCATATGATAACTTTTGTCAAAGCAATATTAAAGTGAAGTGTTCAGGTATCTCAAACCGTTTCTGCATCACCAAAGTTAGACAGAGAGTCGTCGTCATTGCCTGTAAATGTCCTTGTGAAGAAGAGATAATTATACACTAACCCTGCATCATATCTACTTTTATAATGAGCTTAACTACTCTGGGGCCGTCTTACAGAAACGTCCTATCTTAAGTCTTAAGATAGGAAGAGTCTAAGATCGGATTTTTTCCCAATTTGGTATTACAGAAGCAAATCCTAACCAACTTTTTTTCCTGTCTTATCTTACTTCATCCTATCTTATCTCAGGTTAAGAAATCCTAAATACCCAATCCAACATCAGTTATCAACTTTTATGTCTGTTACCTAGCAACCAACGCTACTTTTCTCATCTTGCCGAGCTAAACAACTTTGCAATCTTTGTTTTTCTCATTAAAACATACAAAACACAAAAAATGGATCAAAAACAACAACGGGCACTTAACTTCAAGACAGATGAGAGTAACATCTGTAGAGAAATCCAAAGATGTTCTTTTTGGGAAAATTACAACAGCGCTAATTGTGAGATAAAAGAAAGAGAGTGGGCTAAGATAACAGACAAAGTCTCTGCTGTATCCGACATCCATTTTTGATGCTATCAAAAAGAAAATAAAGTGATACAAAGAGGAAAGCAGCTCCGCTGGTTGTGTAAAAGAAAAATAAAAGAGCAGCCATACGGATTAAACAAGTTAGCTAACACTACCTGGTGGAAAAGTGAAAGTTAACAGTTATCCTAAAGTTAGGAGAGTTTATTTATAATATAAGATTTTGGGAAGTTAGGATGTTTGTGGAATACACTTTTCCTATCTTAAGTTGGGATAGGAAAATTGACTGTTCATCAGTAATGGATTTTTTTCTAACACATGTCCTAACCCTAATTACCATGGTTACCAAACAGTTAAGATAGGATCTGCAAGTAATGATGTTTCTGTAATACGTCCCCTGGTCACTATTTTTCATTTCTGATCATCAGACATCTTCAAAGAGAGAAAGGTGATGGTGATTGGATCAAGTAAGCGCAGGAAGATGAAGTTAAGACTTTATTCTGGTTGCAGTTTCATTTTGGCACTTGTTCGCGTCACCGGTTGTGTACGGCGGAGTCGGATGTTGCTCCAAATCTTCCACCATTGCAATATTTGCATCAGGGGTTTGTAATACAGCTTTTTAAGTACAGTTTTCAACAAATGGAGAAATAAGGGGTGATTATTAAATCTGTTTTGCTTAATTTGAAATTATCAAAAGGGAGAAACTCGTCACTGGTGCTTACATTGCCGTGGTGCAGGTTTAGAGCAGCGACTCCCACGGAGAATCTCAGGAGCTAAACTGTATTTGTATGTACAGATCATTCTGTTCTGTTTTTATTTTTATTTTGTCGCAGTTAGGTTCAAGTTTGTTTTTTTGTTTTTTTTGTTCGTTGTAAGATTACTTTGTAAAGAATATTATGAGAGAATGCCTTTATTTTGTGAGCCACAGTTTTCTTCGTTCTTTAAACACGTTCTTTTGTTATGAGGCATAACTTCATATGAAAAAGATATCTTGACATGAAGTATGAAATAAAGAAATAGAATTACTTCAAAATGTTTTTTTTGTCTTTTCTCTGATGGACCTTATATTGGAATATGTGATGAAATAAAGGTGTATAATTATACATCACAGTGTTCGGAGTTATGAAATAAAACATTTGTTGAATATAGAATGACATATCCTCATCGCTGACATTGAATTAAAATGTCTAATATATGCCACAGTCAGATCTCAGGACTGACTGTACTTGAGCAATATTAATAGAAAATATAACCATCTGCTATGTTATAGTCAGTGTATCAGAAACTCCAGAATCTTACAAAAGGTTATATATCCATTTATAACCTAAATATAATTAATATGAGTCTCGTCTTTAAGCAGGGTTCAAACTGAAAATGCTTCATTTTAACCATTATATTTTCAAGGTTAGGAGTAGGCTTGAATTCAAATGTACTCCTTGAAAAATGTTTGATTTTCAACATAATCTTGTGTTTCATCGTATCACATATCATGATAAAAATCAAGTTGATCGTCGTGAATATCCCGAGTGACTTCACTGGTGAATTGTCTGCAGTTTACTACAGTTTTTCACTAAAAAGGATGTGTGCCTTATCTGTGATGCAATCAAAATATTTGTAGCTTAACAAAATTTAAGATAAAGTGATTCAAGTGTGTTTTAGTGCCATTTTAAGAGCGTTAAGCATATTTCAATGATTGTTTTGGTCAGGATAATCGTGACATGAAATTTTCATATCGACCCATGATAAAGGCTTCGAGAGTCTGGACATTTTTGGTTTTGGTACCTTGAAAGTGCTTGAAAAGTGCTTGAATTTACTGTTAAAAAGCTGTACGAACTCTGTTTAAGGTTGTTTAGTTAGCACAGCATTTACTGGAGTAATATTATTTCTATGTAATTAGAACATGTTCTGATTACAATCCTGCAATATAAAGAGCACGGTTGCTTTTGTGTTGTGCCTTTTATAACAGGGCTTTCAGTATTTCAGATATTTTTTTTAATTTTTATGTTGTCCTTGAGGAAGGTAGTACTTGTTTGGTAGTGTGAGTGGGAAGGATGAAGCTACATCAAACTACATGTTGATTTTTCAGACAAAGAAAAAGTATTCAAGCCAGCCACAAAAAAAAGAAAAGAAGCAAAAGCATTTTCATCAAGTTGATCAGCATTCTCTGCAGACAATTAGAGGCGAAAAACCTTCACACCCAAAACACACACTCTCCTCCTTTGTCAGGCAAAAACAGGCAAACCTGTTTGTCGTCTTCCAAAACCTTTTCTACTGTGTCACCTGTTGTCTGTGGCCAATCAGGGAGGAGCTCTGTAATTAGTGACATTTTGATCCAGGTGGCATCAATCTGCACTCCTTTGGAGCTAATTTGTACTGAATGGTACTTTGAAAGAAGTAAACTACAAAAATGCCCCGTCAAATCTGAGGCTATTTTTCTAGATATAGTGAATTTTACTTGATACGTTTTTTTAAAAAATAAGCCAGGCTGTCCGACTATCATTAGCACATCAAATCTTGAAATAAGATCAGACAGACTAATTTCAAGCAATCTAATTAAGCCTAACCAACCAACTGTAAGTAACTAAAGATTGGCCACAGACATTTTAAAGGGGACGTGCACTCCTTGATGATGAGGTTCAAAAGCAACACACGTCTCTAATTTTTTTGCATCCTCTTTGTTTCCTTGATGTTGTGAATCATTCAGTGACTCCTATTAAAATATGCAAGAGGCATCTTTGAATTCAGGTATGAAATAATGAGGACGCTCTCCAAGAGACTGAATTATTCTGAAGTGGGGGGACATTCTGTCATGTATAATATATAATGTTTTCCACCGCTGAGGTAATTCATATTGAAATGAGTTTATACAGAAGGTACTTAAAAGGAGCCGTGGTTGCAGGAGATTATATACTTCAACACTTAATGTAGTCATCATTGTGTTTTACATCAGACAAGCTAAATACGAAATCAAACAGAGGCCACAGGCTGTAATATGTAATATCGTATGTAACCACGAGGTGGCAGTATAAGATATATTTTAAGAAGTGAAGTGCTTTGCATCATCTGTGGGTGACTTGTTGCAAAATATGTGTAGGTGATCATTGTAACACAGTGCACAATTCCTCATCTACGAAATAACAAATTCTAGAGAATAATCCAAAAACATGACTTTTTTTTAGTCTGGAGAGCTTTATGGATACCAGTACTGTGAAAAAATACTCCATTACAAGTAAAAGTCCTGCACTGAAAATATTACTTAAGTAAAGAAGTATTATTGGCAACATGTACGCAAATTATCAAAAGTACATGATGCATAAAAAAGCCCCATTGTGAGTGCTATACCATTATATTGTATATTTTTTACTGATGCATTCATGTGTATGTATATCGCTGGGTAGTTTTATGTATGACAATGCATCAAATTGAATAATATTCTTGCTCTGCAAACTAACTAGTACCTCCAGCTGTCAAATAGAGTAGAAATATACACATACTGCATCAAATTGAAAGTACAAAAACCTCACATTTGTACTTAAGTATACAGTACATGAGTAAATGTAGTTCCACCACCATAGGTAAAAGCATAATTTTTAATTGCTGATAATGAATATGAACAAAAGCAGTTGTTTGTCTTTGTAAGCATCATTGTTTCAGTTTTGTTTCAAGTACAGATCTACAAAAAAAAACATGACTATGAAGTATATTTTACTGATCATTAGTTGATCTAAAAATGAACATGACTCATCTGTTTTCTAGAGGCAATTGTGTGTGTCAGCATGTGTGCCAGAATCAGTGTTGTTTATTTCGGTGCCTGTGTCTACTGTAGTAGCAGCATCGTGACGTCTGCTTAATGCTGAAGATAAGATATTGAGTGGTTTCATGCTGTGGCTCGGATGTCACCTATGGATACAGCAGAATATGGTCACATGACATTTAATTTTGCATGGATCTGCAGTTATATTTGCACACTATAGACACATTCAGAAAGTATTCACTCAATACCCCACAATGACAAAGCAAAAACAGGATTTTATTCAAAATACAAAACTGAAATATCACATTGACGTAAGTATTCAGACCCTTAACTCTGTACTTAGTTGAAGGATGTTCACAGAGTTGTCCCTAATACCTGTTTTCCACCAAAATTAGCATGTATAGTTTTTTCAACTCAGGAAAACCCGCTAAAAATAGCCGATAGACTCCTTTCCCATTGTCAGTAAGTGTTAAGTATACTTAACTGTTTTTGTTGTTTTTCTGGTGGTGGCGCTGTAACACCGGGTTAGAAAGCAGCATAGAGGCCAGTCAAAAAGGTTACCATGGTTACTGCTTTTTTTTGCTACTTCAGTCTCTCTTTCAAACTCGGTGCCGTCTAATTTGGTACGATGTTCGAGCGATGCTCGGACAGAGACGGGATTTTGTGGCTGAGATGATAAAGAGTCGCAGAAACAGACGGAGGCGATGAGCTTCACAGCATCGCATCGTAAAAGGGCCAAAAATGTGCGTGTCCGCCCAGGTGTCAATAAATACCAGTAGTCAAATACCTGTGACTGCTGCTTTAGGTGAGGCTTCCGTCTGGCTACTCTGCCATATAAACCCCAAGTCTGCTCTCTGTGCAAACGGCTGATTTTCTGCACCTGGCACCAACTTTACTGAGGAGCGATCTCATCTGCGATGTGTTCAAGATGAGGCCATGCTCTCGCAGTCTCTGGTGTAGGAATGTGATTTCTGTCGGGATGAATTCTCTTGAGTAGGTCACTGGCAGAGGGATAGTTTGTCTGAGTAGAATCCTCTCACTAGACCAGCCAGTGACTGTAGGAGTGATGACTGAAGCAAGGGGCGGAAGCCAGATGACGCAGTATGAAGAGCGTTTCTTGGTCACCTCTCTTACCAAGGCCCTTCTCAGCCTGATTCCTCAGTTTGGCAGCCAGCTCCAGGAAGAGTTCTGCTTCTGCCAAACTTCTTCCATTAAATTAAAAATGATGGAGACCACTGTGCTATTTTTTTCTGTAGCCTTTCCCAGATCTGTGCCTCGACACAATCCTGTCTCTGAGCTCTGCAGGCAGCTCCTTCAACTTCAGGGGCTTGTTTTTTGCTCTCATTGTCAGCGGTTTAGTTTAGTTTTTAGTTTAGTTTGCCCTGAAGCACAGCTAGTCCTCCTGAGGTCCAGCTGTGACACCCTATATAGATGAGTGTGTGCCTTTCCATGCCCAATCAATTGAATTTACCACAGGTGGACTCCAATCGAGGTGTAGAAACATCTCAAGGATGATCAAGAGTAATGGGAGGCACTTGAGCTTAATTTCAAGTGCCATGTCATGTCATTCACGCCATGTTACAATACATTCCCCTGGGTGCTCTCAGTGTCACCTATAACATATTTACCAATCCGGAAGCAGAAGAATACGGAAGAATAAGTATGTGCAATCTTATAGGTGTGCCTCGTGCTTAAGGCACACCAATAAGAATACACAGCTTTCTGAATGCACGGTATACATAGGACTATGTGCACAAGTATTGGGAACTTCTTCTGTTTATTGTCAAATGTATGCAGCCTACCTGTCCTAAATGTGTGTCTTTGTTTATGTTGCAAATGGTGCTGGGATACAAGAAAAATAAAGTATCATCAATCAGTCAATTGGTTATGTTTGGAGTTGTTTATACCTATATATTTTGTCTTTCATCTTTTGTTCTGTATTACTATGTTGTTTTTGTTACCTTTTGTTATGAGTTGGTAATTCCTGTATTCAGCAAACACACAGTTTGTATGAGTTGGTCTGTTTGTCGGGGACAGAGGGGCGTCTCAGTGTGTGGTGAGGTACTTCTGCCTGCGACTACACAATAGTGTAAAGGTTGTGGAGAGAGACTGGTTTAATTATGTGTCTAGTTTCTGTCCCAACTTCTTGGTGGAGGCAGAGTAATGGAAGTCACTTCAGATTCTTCCCTTGTTTTCAGAGCTCCTCTCATTATGCCTCAAAAACGAGCTACAGTCAAACAATGACACAGAAAACATATTTTTGTCCTTCTTTCACTCCCTTCCTCTTTTCTCACCATTTTCTCACTTCTGAAGTTTCTTATATCATCTTCTACTTTGATAACAACTCACAAAGAATGAATCATTCCTGTAAACGATATGGTTTCTGACGTTCTCATCAGCCTGGTATCTTCGTCAGTGTGGTTTATGTGATCACGTTTTATTTTATGAATCATCCGTCTCCCACATAGTTGAGGATCTACATTTAACAATTTCTGCAATGGCCTTTAAAGATGTGGCAGTTATGTCACAACAATAAAAGTACGTTGAACCTTTGGCAAGTTAATTAGCCTACTCGTGTTTGCACGTCAACTTTTCTAAAGCTTGTTGTAGGCTACTTGGCTTTATCTGATTCAAATGTGAATCTTGCATGATGGATAGAAACATAATGATTGTTCACCGGGCCTTTATATGTTTTATATTTCATGTGTTCTTGGGTCCTACAGCACGTCTTCAGTTTGAGTTACTCACAAAAGTTTGGCAACCAAAGTGAGATCACATGCAAACCATTTTTCTAATGTATCAGAAAACAGAAGCCTATTTGTATGGAGATACAGATAAGTAGGTTGCAGTAGAGCGATGGGGACTGGAATAACTAGGTGGTATAGCTGCTCTGGAAAACATTAACACCCACTAGATTATTTGTTGATACTATATAAGCATATAGGCTACTGTAGCAGTTATCCCATAAAGTTCAAATGGTACAGAAAGGCCTGAAACCAAGATAAGGTCTGTGCATCATGAGGAGATAAGATGAAAAACATATGTAACAGAAACAAGATTTAGAGTCTACAGCCAAACTAGCAGCTCTTTGAGGCTGTACTTTGACAGGCTAACCGTGCTTTGAGCTAAATGCAGTTGCCTGCTTATGTTGACAGAGAAGAGACCGTGGGACATTTTTATCAACAAGCAAGATGGCTGCCGCTGATGCGCTGTTACTACACTGCATATTTCTCGCTTCAAATGTTTTCAGAAACATATTTTAGTGTTCTATTTAGGTGTAAAATGAGAAAGCTTGTGCTCTGACCGCATGCTGGTGTTATGAATTAAAGAGTGACCGTGTCAGCCACTCATGAAATTCAGATCAAACTGTCAAACTAGGCAGTGCTGATCAAATATGATACACGATTTGAGGAAATACGGTACATTCGTTTTGCAGGTTTTTCTAAATTAAAAATTTAGACCTGATGGTGACATAAAGATAGATTGATGAAAAGTCAAGGGGTCACCAAAGTTTTTACAATTCATCCTGCGTGCGTGCGTGCGTGTGTGTTCCCAGTTGATTTAACGATCACCTGCACAGAGAGCACAGACAGGTGAATCACAGCAGAAACACAAGACGACACCACAGGGGTCTTCACAGGGACGCTGATATCTGTACCAAATTTCATGGCAATATATCCAACAGTTGACATCTCACTAGAAGCCAAAAATGTCGACCTCATAGTGGAGCTCGAGGAAAACTCAGAGGATCACCAAAGTCAGATAGGATTCATCATCTGGGGAGCATGATGGTACATTTCTTTACCAAATGTCACGGCAATCCATCCAATAGTTCTTATAGTCTTATAGTTCTTTTTTTTGGCACAGAGCCTCTGTGAGGACAAAACAAGAATAATCAAAGCAAAACAAGAATATAAAGTTCACAACATTACACTCTAAATTACAAATCCAGTGCAGACTCAGCAAAGAAACTCAAGTCAAATTTAGGGATATAACATTGCGTCTGTCACCTCTGCTCAGCATGATGCTTAAATTATATGATGGCGTTGGCGGATGTGTCACAGTTCATCATCAGCGAGAGACAACGAGGACATTGGAGCTGTATCTTACTCCCATCATGCATCACATGACACCAAAAAGCCCATTTTAATGATAAAACGCTCTGTCCCCATCTGTCTTTTTCACATCTTCACATCTCTCCTTACAGACATCTTTCTTTCCCTCCCTTCTCTCTCTCTCTCTCTCTCTCTCTCTCTCTCTCTCTCTCTCTCTCTCTCACCCTGTCTACTCTGTAAAATTTGCAAATGGTTTTTGACAGAACGCCATTATGAACACTTAATGTTCTTCAAGGTCAGGAGTGACACAGTAATTGAGTTTGAGACGTTTTATGTACACTGCTGCTGCTGCAGCGCTTTGACCTTCACGGAAACAAAGATGCTGAATAAAGTGTAGCTTCTGAGTCCTCTGCACAACACTGCACTTACAATGAGACACTGAAAAACGACACCATAGGTTTGTACAAGCAGCAATTATGACCCATATTTACGTTTATTGTTAGGCAGCGGCCTCTTGTGGCTGTAGTAATTATGATGGGAGCAAAGCAGGAAGTCTTGTAACGCAGTATTAAGACAGAAAAAACTTTTAGGGCAAGTAAATGGCGAGTTATTTTAACTTAATGGAACAAACAGAGCTACGTCACATTCTGCGTCACATGCGTAATTACCTCACGGAATTGAACAATTGAATAAATGCAATGTTTTTAACCCAAACCACAAACTTTTTCTAAACCTAACCAAGTAGTTTTTGTGCCTAAACCTACCCAGACTGCATCTGTTTCTCAGCATGAATGATGTGTTTAAAACCGCGACTGTTGAGGATGAGGATGGAAAACGCTCCTATGGATCATATTTCCTGCCACCCCTGTTGCTTACAATTCTATTAAACAATCAATCCAGAAACATTTGCAAAAACAAATTGTACATTAGATCTTCTGAACACAAATTGGGATAATAAATTGTACAGTTTATGACAAGTCAGCGAGGAGCCTCTAAGTCGACAAGGACGAGTGACTCAGTCTTTCAGAGCGGCGAGACGCTCTCTGAACACGTTACCTCCCACACAATCAAGTTTCCAGGGTGAAGGAAATGAAGATACTGAGGCATGAAATAGGACAACAGCTGTTGCTTTGTCACCTTTGGCTCTCGGTCTTTGGATTTCTGTGGAGATAAGTTGCACTTGAACACGCCAGAAAACACACGAAAATAATTTATCATCTGGTGTCCTATTTAATTCTCGTCCGTTGTCTTTTTATTTGCTGTTCTTTGACCTCATATACACTTGTATAATTGAGTCTGAGCTGAAACAGATCAGATTTCGAAATATCTTGTGCCTTTGTGTTGACATTCTTCAAGGTTTTCTGCCATCTCCTACATTCACAACTTTTTAATCTTTCAACACAAACCCAGAGAGAAGACACAAGGCTTTGACTTTGGATGCCTTCTGTGTTCCCGTCTGCACAGTAAAGTAAGCAAGGCGGAGAGAATGGCAATACGGAGGAATGGAACGGGACAACAGATGTCGCCTGGTCACCTTAGCCCCGGCCCTTTGGCTCTACTGAAGTGACGAGCTGTGTTTGCACACATCAGAGCCAAGGTCACCTGCCTGAATAAAAAAAAAAAAAAGTTTCATCTCTCCTGCTGAGGTGCACAGTGGGGTATTAAAAAAACCTCTATGATTTGAAATATATTTGGTTATTCATCAATGTACCACATCCCTTTCACCACACAAGAACAGGAAATATTTAATCAAAATGAGTTCTGAAATGTGCCAGTGGCGTTTTATTTATTTAAGCCAATGTATTGAATTATAGCTTGCACCAGACATCTGCAATAAAACGTCAATAGAGTCAAAGAAGCTTAGAAGGTCTGTGCTCATGTTGTTTCAGTATCTCATTGGAATATGTCACTGTAAGAAGAAATCTCCAGAGACTCCTGGGTTGTATTTTGAGAGAATAATGCATTCCACAGAGGTTTCAGTATATACACATTTCTCATGCAGCAGCAGCAGCTGCTGCTACATTATCTGCAAAAATGGAACGGAGACTCTGTTAGTTAATCCGTGGTGTATCTGCAAGATATACAATACATCAGTAGAACAATATCTGCACTGTTTGGCTTGAAAAACATCACGATAGAGCCGGAGATGAATTTATATCTGGTGGATAGCAGGAGACATTTTGTTAGAGATGGAGTTTACATTTAGAAACACATTTCTGATGTCTTTAAAGTTATAATCCTTAAGATTTTTGATGAAATCAAACCCACATTTGAATAG
The DNA here is from genome assembly GCA_028570985.1 of Heterobranchus longifilis. Classification (NCBI taxonomy): domain Eukaryota; kingdom Metazoa; phylum Chordata; class Actinopteri; order Siluriformes; family Clariidae; genus Heterobranchus; species Heterobranchus longifilis. Next base: position 16,972 of record JAOVVB010136864.1, read on the forward strand.
TGTTTTTCATTGTTAGTGGCGGGGTCCGCCATTCCCACACTGAGCTCAAAGGACCTACCTACGCACGAGGGATTCACAGGAGGCCTCACTGAGTTTTGATCTTCTCATCGAGAGGTTACAGAGACGTCATTATCTGTATCTGTTCCACCAACAAAAGAATCTGTGTCCTCTATTCTGTATCAGTTTTCAGATAGAAGTCTGGTTTATAACGAAAGTCGTGTTAAATTGGGAAAATGTTGTATTTTCGAGCCTAATATTAATTGGCAATGTAATTGTTGTGCCTTCAAAGCCTAAAATTAATTTAATATGAATTTAATTATACACCTTCATACTGTAGGCTACTTTTCATTTCTCTCTCTTGCTCTTTTTTTTTTTTTTTTTCACCACTGCACTCCGGGACATCGAACAATATGAAAAAATGTTTTAGCCTAGAAATTGAAAGATTCTGTTTTGTATTTAAAAATGTCCTTCAGTTAAGGGAATGATATTAAATTCCAGTGATGCTGCATTTGCATTTATTTATATTTTGATATTATTTATTTATATTAACACAGGCTAAAACGTAATAAAGCAGAGCTCTGAGTAAATTATTAATAACTTACAAAAACATTGCATTCAATTATTCCTTTAACATCAGAGGAACAGATTTGAGTGAACTTGACTTTAAACACTAGTGTTTAATCTGTTTTCTAGCAGCTGCATGAATGTTGAGGCTACATAGTTGTGTTTGTGAGAACAGTTTAAAACAGTCTGAAAAAAATGTTCTATAAAATGTACATGATTTGTCCATATCAAGAAATAGCTTTTTATCCTTCATCTGTCCGTGACATCAGCTGGAAATATTCCTCTTCAAACAGCAACAGGCTTTATTTTTGCTACATATAACTCCTAAGAGTTATATGAGAGCCTCCTCTCCAGTGTTGGTAATAGATGTAGTGACACTTGGCCCTCAGCGTTTAGACGAACAGATGAGGAACAGGAGGTGAGGGGACACATCCTCCCAGCCTCATCTACATGGCTGCCCCGATCGCCACTATATATTCATCCTGTCTCAGCAGCAGACAGCCTGCCTGACAGGAGGCTGACCATGAGAGGGCTTCAATTCGCCAGTAATCATGCAATCAAACATTACAGCCTCAGCAATCAGTGCATTGATGTGCCAGCCTCTGTGCCTGTGCACACATTTGTGTGTGCATTTCACAAATTTGGCACAAACAATTTCAGCAATCTGCTTCAAGATACTGGATTCAAGTTGGGATCTGGACTTTTCATTGTTATTCAGAGCTTGTAAAACATTCGCTTCAAACTATTCTGGTTGCAAAATGGAAATGGAAAAATACACAAGAACTTCTGTTGAGCTCTCTGTGTAGCTTTAGTTCATAAGAAATTATATGCACGCAGCATCCCAAGTCTCAATTCATATGCTGCAGTGCACTGCTGCTACAGCTGTGGTGCAAACCTGCTGCACTGGAGACAGGGCTGGCCATGGGCATAGGCCATATAGGTGGTCGCCTGGGGCGCCACTATGTGTGTGTGTGTGGGGGGGGGGGGGGGGGGGGGGGGGCGGCACGCCACCTAGAAGAAAAATTTTAAAAATTAAATTAAAATTAAAGATATGGATTTTAAAAAAAATTATACAATTATAGGCGCCCCCGATCTGATATTTTTAAGAAAAATATGTTTTTTGGTTTTGCGGTGTGGCGTGCGCTAATACCCGTGGTGCCGCTGATCCACTAAACAATGGCACTACACTTTGAACTATCAGCAGCAGCAGCCGCATGGTTGTGTCTAGATGATAAACCATGATAAGTCTTGTGAGATGGTTAAGGATAGGTTGTCGGAAATTAGTTTCTGGAGAGTTTTCACAGGTTTTCGCAAATCTAGGGTTACCAGTCTTATCCAGAAGGGAAGAAAAAGATTGCCGTGGTGTAGAGCTTCCTGAACAGATTTCACCTAGGGATCCAAAAATGGAAAGGCCGGCCCTGATTGGAAAGACAAAAGCCTATTTTTGTGTGATGGTGTAATGGAGTGGCTCCCAACCCAGGTGATTACTTGCTAGGAAATAACGAGAAATACAATTCTGCAACACAAATATATATATTTTTAGGTCTCTAATTTAATTTGAGTTTGATTGAACTGCAGATGCATTCCATTGCATTTGAATGTACGATTGTAGCTTTTAATGTATATGACAATAACCTAACTTGAACTTGCTTACAACTCATAGATATGCAGCCTGTGGAGAAGCCACACGCACACATGGTCAGGAACCCGCTGGTGCGATGGAGCCTGGAGGACTTCTCCCGCATTCTGCTCACACAGTTGGATAATCTCTGGTCAGGGAAGTGTCTGGTGTGATCCACAGAAATATTTAATGCATTCCAAGTTCTGTCTTTCGGGGAATTCTATGATCCCTAATTGTGAGCCAGACTTCAGGCAAATTAGTTTTTCACAGATTGTTGATTGGATTATTTGGATTTCTACACCTGACTCCAATTAAGTTGAGACTTATCTGGTGGATGCAATCAACTCGGATACAATGGTGAATCCACTTAAAGCAGCATCAATCAATATTTTATTTTGTATTAGCATTGAATCAAACGACCGTGTGCAATGTGAAAGCAATTTGTGATGTACCCATAGAGAATGATCAGCCAACTGCAACACTTCACTGAGCTTTTAGCCGTGTTAGATTGTTCATATGTTTTTTTTGTTTATTTCATTGTTGAGTCTGAGAACAAAACAGCTCTGATAAACTTATTGTAAATTACCTCCTGACACTAACTGGCAGAGAGACAAGTCATTAAGTGCAGGGTGTTCTTATTCACAGTTTGTAGTTATGCCTACAAAAAGTAATTCACTCAAATTCGTAGATTTCGTACTTGTTAGACGGCGACCTCTAGTGGCTGTAATAATTATGACGCGAGGAAACGAGGAAGTGAGGTGATGGATAGGCCAGAGGGGTGGTGGATGGGTCAAACAAATCAGACTTGTCTCGTTTGAAACTAAAAGTTTTTGTTATTTTAAATTAACTTTTGTGCGTAGATACGTCTGTGTCCAGTAGTTACATACAGAAGTAATCAATTAACCCAAACCCTGCTGTTATTTCCTAACTGTACCAAGTAGGTTTATTGCCTAAACTTAATAAAGTCGTTTTGGTGCCTACATCTAACCAAGTAGCTCCGTTTCACAACGGTACCCACGTGTTTAAAGCAGCGACCATCATGTGTTTCTAACAGCGATCGTACGACCGTTTCATTAAATAGAACGGCAGTCATAAGTCGTGAGATATCGTACAAACCCGTTGTGCATACGTTTGTGTGAGATATACGTTGATGAGTGCTGTGTGTGTGCGTCTTGTTTGGAATCTCTTGATTAATGCTGCTTTAAATGGTTCTGTGAGAAGGGAATCTTGGAAAGGGAAACATTTGAGATTTGAGTGAAAATAAATGAAAAGTGCATTATCAGAGGAAAAGATTCAGAGGCTTTTTCCACTTGTCAAAACAATTAGTAGCTTTAATGATTTTAAAGTTGCTTTTCAGTTTGTTTACAATCGGTGGGGGTATTACGGAACAAAAACACAACAGAAATATATCAGAGTTCCATATGTACAGATGGAATAAACTCTACCATGATCAAAATAAATACATGATACATTAAATATATTTTCTCTTCATAACTTAGTGGTGCAATGAAATATCCGTACAAAGTGTTACTTCCGTTAGATACGCACACTTTTACAGATACTTTTGAGACAAAGAGTGTGTCTCAGAGGAGATGTAACTAATATAAATAGCTGACCACTAGTACAGATAGATGTCAGGGCAGGGGTAGCTTTTTTTCATCATAGCTTTTTTGGCATTCTGTGCACATGACAGTAGGATAGCTAAATGAAAGAAAAACAGTGCTACAGTATCATACAGCATATACAGCCAGGCTTTAAAGGAACTATTACTGAAAGCTCTTGGCCACAGTTATCAGCATGCAGGCTGCAGTAACCCCTCGTCTCCTCATCCTCTCTGCTTCTTCGTCCTATGTAATTGTATTCAACAGTAAACAACTCATCAAAAGCACAATAACACTACTGGCATGGTAATTTTTATTTCAATTGGATGTGCTCTAGTAGCCTATACTTGTGTGTTTTGGGTTGTTCTCCACTGGCGTAACACCAGACAAACACTGCGAGAGAGAGAGAGAGAGAGGAGGCCAAGTGGGAGACAAGGTAATGAGAAAAAACTGTATTTTGCATTGCAGAGAATCAGTCACTTTCAAGTCAATAGATTGGCTATAGGGTGCAACTATCCCTTTCGATATAAGCAGCAATAATGAGCAGTCGAAGACAGAGGAACATTAGAAGATGCTGCCAGAGAATGCGGTATGACGCCATTTTCTCTGTCTCCTGTTGCTTTCAAACACATGGATGCCTTTTGAATTATTTTGCGTGTGCGTGTGTGTGTGTGTGTGTGTGTGTGTGTGTGTGTGTGTGTGTGTGCGTGCATGCGTGCATGTGTGTGGGTGGGTTGATGCGCCAGTGTGTCTTTGTCCGTGTGACAGTGTAGGCAGTAGATGTGACATTCTGGATTCAGTTGCTAGTTGTTAGTCATAATCCACCAGGAAGCTGAGGAAGCACACATCACACAGAAAGAGGTCACCACACACACCAATCTAACGTTAGGGTACATTTAAAAGTCATTCATCTAATTTACATTTTATTAAGCTCTAATTTTTCCAATTTATCTGCTAAACATTTTCAATCAGCAAAATAACCAATGCGTAAATGATTTAAGTCATTTGGGGATGTCAGCAATTAAAACAATTCATTGCAGGAAGAAAGTCACAGCTCCATAGATACAGGACATGAGGTCATCATGAGGCAACGCATTCTCATAAACAGGTCTGTAGATATAATGTGTGTTCCGTGTTCCAGTTTGTAGCTATAATACATGTTCTGTTTTTAAATACATGTGGGGGTCGCGTGATACACACGTCATCAATGTTGCGATTAACGCTGTGAAACAGGGATAATTCAGTAGGTTTAGGCAACAAAAAATACTTAGTTAGGTTTAAGCACATGGACTGGAACTCCGGTCTTCTGGTCTTCTAACCGTCTGTGTTATGTACGAATTACAGCAAATTATTTTACAGTACACCTGGTGTCCTTTTCATTCAAAGAGCAGCACTCACATAAGATAAGATTGATGCGACATAATGAAGTAACATAAAAAACACATCTGTAAGGTCACCCTCCAGCAATTACCAAAAAGACATGATGCAATATAAACACGCATGCACAGGTGGTTGTAAGCTGTGAACACATTCTTAGTGGTAATCAAACAAAGTTTGGCAGAATAACTGTACTTAATGTACTTAAATCACCTGGCGGCTCATTGGGTGACTGTCACTGACACAGACAATAATAGCCACTGATAGGAGCAGCAGAATGTTGTGTTTGATTTATTTTGCTATTATTATTATAGTCGACTCCTTTCTTGTGCTTCTGACGTGCACCTCATAAACTCTCCTCCCTCTTTCTCCCAATCAGGGCATTGTGGCCTCACTTTTACCCTCAAGTAACCTACTTTAATGTCTCTCTTTGACACAAACAGGCAATGTCTCAATGAAAACATATATGTTGTTCTATAACAAGCAGCTGAACAGCTTTTTACTGCACAGCATGCAAACACCCTCAATGTCAGAGTACAATCTCCCCCCTTTATAACTTTTCAATTAAACAAACCCTCAACTAATACTACTATCATAAAAACAAGCAGATATGATTATTTTAGTCTTACATTTTCAAATAAGTTTCACTTTGTGTTAATGATGACCTCCACCAGGAGGTTATGCTTGCGGTTCAGTTTGTTTGTCTGTTTGTCAGCAGGATTATGGAAACAAAATACTGGCTTGATTTTCATGAAAGTTGGTGGAAGGGTGAAGCATGAGCCAAGGATGAAGTCATTAATGTTCGGAGCGGATTGGCCTTGGTGGAGGTCTGCGCTCTCCGAGTGCCCTTCTAGTTTAATTTTGTTTTCGGTTTAATTGAATAAAATATTGAAAATATTTAAAACTGTAAAATTGTAATAACTTTGATTTGTTTTTTATTCTGGAAACCTATTTCAGTTTTACTGCAGATTCATCACACACACTAAGTATACCTTCTTTGCTTGTTTTTGTTCTGTTTTCCAACATCAGATTATTTTGTACTGCCTGTTTACACATGCTTTTAAAAGTGACCCATGTCTGATTCCTACATTACACCACAACTGTTTAGTTTATGTCTGAAACAGTCAGCATGCGAACATTCGAGTCACAGATGTGGAAGTAAACAACCACGTACAGTAACCTAGCAACGGGCGCAACCCGTGCAGCCCACACAGCTAAATCACCATCTGCAATGGATGCAAAGAGGCAGGAAAATAACTAACCCTATCACTTTCTGAACATATTTAGAGGCGTGTGACAAATTAATCAAATGTCAAGACGAGAGAGAAGAGCCACGATTGTAGCCCGGAGTATCAGTGATTGGTGGTTCTCTGCCATGTGCCGAGGAGTCGATGACGTGATGACGAGAAGGTATGTGTGTCAGATAGAACGCACATTGCCAAGTATAAGGTTGCCTGCTGGACTTATTGCCACGTGCAAATGTGTCCGAAAGAAGGCAACAGACACATATCTGCTCTGTGCCATGTGAGCAAAACATCAGAACGGGCTCGCGTTCAACACACAGCGTGGACAGAGCCCAGAGTGTTTGGAGAGAATATCCCCACTTGGATATTTATTTATTCAGAAACATCCAATATTTGTACTGTAAATGCCTGATTTGAAAACATTTTCTACCTTTAGGCTCAATAACCAAATTCTCAAAGTGAGTTACTGTCAGGAGGCCCAGAAATTCTGGACGATAGCCCCGATTTCCACAGATGGGAGGTTTTTAGTACATCTTAACATATCATAACACATCCAAGCCTAATGCAATTAACAGCTGAATGTGACATCAATCACCACATTAACTAATCTTATCTTTCAGTTGGACGGCAGCATGAAAAAGGCTGTTATCTACAGCTCCAATTCCATATTACATACTACTGCTAGGGAAGTTGTGCCAAAACAGTGTGTCCACTCAGAAAAGTTTTGAGTTTAGTATGCATACAAAAAAGAAAAACACTTGAATTTCGAGTGTTGACTGTTGATGTAATATTGGCCCACAATGCAATGCAATGAAGGAGCTACACACAGATGCAAAAAAATAACAAACTAATTGCAGATGGTGGTTTAACAGCTCCAAAAATATTTTGGCAAATACAACAGCAACAGTATTAAATGCTTGAACACAAATTGTAGCATCTCCTGTGAGTACAACACTGTTCATTCCAAAAACTCAAAATTTGAAGAGATGCAATGCATTGTGGGGCAGCTGAGTATGTCTAGTAAGCTCACATCTCATACTCAAAACCCACATCCTACTGGATACTTGCACTACAAACTCAATTTGACGTCATACTTATGAACGTATGAATAGTACAAATAATACATTGATATTAGTTGGTTATCTGAAGGCTTCTATGTCCTTAACTTTAGTCTGGGTATGCAGCTATGGCTCCTGGAGTCTCAAGGTTAAGATAAGATGGGACATACTGTATAAAAAGGAAAGTGTTTTATTATACTTTAAGCTTTTGGTCTGAACTGTCTATGCAAGATGTACCAAATTCTTCTCTGGTATCAGATATGTGTTGTTTTACACTTATATTCAATGTAACTCAAATGAGGAATATGGAGTTATTGTTTTATTCATCAAGATGAAGGCTGACCAAGCGTACAAGTTTTTTCTCCATCGATAGCGGCGTCTGAGCGAGCAGACATAAACATTTTGCAGCACGGCCTCAGGAGGCTGAAGAGCAAGTTATTATGCGATTTCAAAGCCATGCGATGTGTGTTGAATGTGAGCAGATCCCTGACATGGATACTCGTGGCCACCATTTTCAGTTCCACAGTCTAGCCAGGCTATTTTTCTAAAGATATTCTTGAAAAGAGTTGGGATTGCTGTTGACACAGGGGAGAAGCAAGGCTCTGTTTGAGCGACCGCGCACAGTGTGATCACAAACGAAACTGCACAAACAGCAGAAAAATGACAGATCACGGAGGCAACGAGCAGCTGAGCAGAATGTCTAGCATCCTCTCAGCACCCGAGGAGTCTGGGTCTTATGTGCCAAAAATGAATGCCTGTCATACATGAACACACCGATGACAAAATCATGATGTTGTGATGTCTGTGGTCTTCATCGCTTACAACGGACAAATATCAGGATATTTTTCTAAGCAGACATTTACACACGTAAAGGAGATAAAGGAGGTACACCTACATGAACACATGAAATTGAACAAAACAATAAAGTAAAAGTAAATGTCACATCTACTGTATATTACTAGATCTCACTGAAAGTCAGTACATGTAAATGACTTGGAGGTTTGTATCCTACATATGTTGATCTCACTAAAGCAGGATTTGTAGCACTGGTTTTCCAGAATATAGTCATTTATGACATTTAATGTGCATTTATACTGAATACACTCACAGACGCACATATACAAACCTGGGAGCAACATGGTGGAAACTACTTCAGCTTCCTCCAGCATGTCAATGACGCAGCGCTGGAAATCTTTACTGCTGTTGGACTGCAGGTAGCTATAGAGACAGACAATGAAAGAGAAAAACAGGAGTAAAAAGAGAAAAAGAGACAGCTTAGAAGAAGAGTAGAGCATCACCTGCAGCTAATTAATGTAGACATTGGAGGAATAACTGTGTTTTGAATGGTAAATGGACTGTATTTATATATAGCACTTTTCTAGTCTTTGCGACCACTCAAAGCACTTTTACACTACTAGGCAGTCACACATTCACACACTGGTGGCAGAGGTTACCATACAAGGTACATGCTCATCAAGGGAAATCAACATTCACGCGCACTCACATGCCAATGTAGACTGCAGGAGCTGGGGACTGATCCACCGACCCTCCGTTTAGTGGACGACTGATCTACCTACTGAGCCGCAGCCCCTAATCAGAAATTACTAATAAAAAATGTAAATGCTCATATTTGGTACAACTACATTTATGTGTGTGTGTGTGTGTGTGTGTGTGTGTGTGTGTGTGTGTGTGTCTGAGGGATGGGCCATCTGTTCATCTTCTCTGGTGGGGAACATTTCCATCAAAAAGTTAAGAGTGCCAAACAGTCTGCCAATATTTCACACACACACACACACACACACACACACACACACACACACACACACACACACACACACACACACACACAC
>JAOVVB010136875.1:0-12143 GCA_028570985.1 Heterobranchus longifilis
GTCGGAGATGACGGAGAAACAACAGAACTGTAAAATCCTCCTGCATCTCTGAAATCACCGGTGTGGCAACATTTGCCTTCTGAATTATATAAACAATGAAATGTGTGCGAGCACTGACCACTGAACTTAATGGTGCGTTCACTTTCCCCTCGTTAATTCGTGGTACGTTCAGGTAAACTTGTGAAGAAGAAATACATTTAAAACGTTACTTATCACAGTAACGCATTACTTTTCGGTGGAAGTAATTAGTAAAGTAACTGAGTTACTTTTTTAATGAGGTAACTACTAACTGGAACTAATTACTATTTTTCAGTAACTAGCACAACACTGGCTATGGTATACTTGGCCTCTTTATAGTGAGTTCTCTCAAGGGGTCATTTGCGAGGCTTGCTGCAGTAGTACTTGCTGCCGATTACATTACTTGCCCACCGTCAATTAGCTTTTTATTAAATATGCTGTATAGAAATAAAACCCATTTAGTTAATGTTTGTGCTGCAGCAGCAGCAGCAGAGTAGCATGAGTCATACTTCACTTATCATGTGACGAGAAGGAGAGTTGACGAAAAAGCGAAAAGCAAATGAACCTCTATTTCTGATTTAAGCGCAATGCAAATAGGGAACCTGATAATGTTAATGAAGCAATCTGTAAACTCTGAAGGTGGCAACATTTGTTGAGAGTGGCCACGATCTCCGGAGGGAAAGCTCGACCGGAGAGGCCTTAGATCAAAGTAGCGCTCTTGAGATATTGATATAAACATCGATGAATATCTCTTCTTGTAAAATGTCCGGTGTAAATGGTAACACGATACTGTTGTCAGCATTTGCTTGCTGTTATGCAGAGGCCAGATTTGTGTTTTGCTTTTAAATTTGAATTTCCTTTCTGTGCTCAGAGAAAATTCCCAGACAGTGACCCTTACCAACCCAACATAATTAAAGCAAAAATTTGATAAAATCAGGGAGAATCTACAGCTCCTCAATTAGACTGCAGTGGGCTCTCTACTGCATTTTTTATTAGATTTAATTGAATGTGATGTTTTCCTGCATCCTTTATTGTGGTGTTCCTACAGTGTTGTCTGTCTTGTATTCCTTGAAGAGTCTCCATGACCTTCGTTTTGCCTTTCTGATTGGCTGCACTTGGTAATTTAGTCTTTTAAATTGATTCAACACTGAGTGAAAGATTTTTCAAAAATGCTTAATTAATTCAGTTTGACATAAATGAGTCAGTTATATAAGAATATGTGGAATACGTTTGACATAGATATGTGTCCCGTTTTCAATTAGTGCCAGCCTTTCTCCTTCAGGGATAGTTAGTTCTACTGTGTTGTGGTGTACGAGGGCTGCAAAATGGAAGAAAAAAAAAAAAAAACGGATGCACAGATGTGTCAAGGCAGAGAAGCTTGTCATGTGTTCTGTCTAATATTTTCAGAGTCAGTTTGTATGAAACGGTGAAGGACGGACAACTGGACATTAACTTGTATTTAGTTTGCCGGTTGGAGTTAACTGAATAATTAGTTCTCATGGAGTTCAACCAGGTTTTGAGAAACCTGAGAGCTAGTTAGTAAAAAATATATTTTGTGTGTGTGCTTCTCTGTGTTTGAGAGAATGACAAAGAAGAAATTGGTCAGTGTAGTTGATTTGTGGCTGCAGAACTGTCCTGCTAATCTTTTATCTTTATTGCAAGAGCGGCATTACCACTGATTTTCGTCATACTTTGTTGAATTGTTTGCGGGGAGGATGATATTTTTATTGCTAGTTTTACAGAGTAAAATCTTGTTTATTGATGGAGTCAGATCTGTGGTGTGTTATGAGCTTCAACTGATGTTGGTGTTGTTGCTTTTTGTGGATTACTTCCTTGCATGTAGGGTTGGGTACCGAATTGCGTCAGTACTGCCGAGTACCGACTCACGTTAAATCAAACAGTGCCAAATTTCGGTACTTTCTCTGTCATCTCCTCAATCCTTCACACACAAACAGCGGACAGCAGCAGAGCAGACAGAGAGAGAGAGAGAGAGACACTGCAGCCTCTGCTGCTTGTTAAAGTCACAGAGTGAGCTGGTAGTGGTCAAAAGTGTGGTTACACTTCTCAAAACTCCTCACAGTCAACACTGGCTGCAATATAATATAATATAATATAATATAATTCATTATCTGTAACCGCTTATCCTGTACAGGGTCGCGGGGGGGCTGGAGCCAATCCCAGCGGACATTGGGGGAGAGGCGGGGTACACCCTGGACAGATCACCAGTCAATCAGAGGGCCAACACACACACAGACAGGCAACCATTCACACTCACATTCACACCTACGGCCAATTTAGAGTCACCAAATAACTTAACCTGCATGTTTTTGGCCTGTGGGAGGAAACCGGAGAACCCGGAGAAAACCCACGCTAACACGGGGAGAACATGCAAACTCCACACAGAAGGGCCCCAAGCCCTTAACTTAAAATACCTCTGCTGGTTTGAATGTTCATGATAAAGTGGAGCTATAAGTAACGTGTGATATGAAGTTATATGTATATGTATTTAATTTAATTTAATTTAATTTCGATAATCTGGCTTAAATTCACCACCTGTCCAAAATGTTCGTACGCATGGGTCAGAGTTTAGCTACAGGTGCGTACATTCTGCCATCAAGTTTGTTTTTTAAAAAATCACAACTTTTTTGCGTGGGAAGTGGCGTACACCTCTTTCAGGTCCTGTTTTGTGCGTATGCAACGGTTATAATTGAGACCTCTGGACTCTACAGACTCTTATTTATTAACTATTTATAATGTACTTATCAAGTTCCAATGGCAAAATAAAATCCATCCATTCATCCACTCAACACAACAGCTGTGTCAAATCCAAAGTTTCACATGAATCTGCTAAAATAGTGGAAACACATTGCAGCATGACTGTGGCTGTAGAGCGCCACCCAGAGGCCATCACCAGGGCTTCATTTCATAAAGCAACACTTTACAAGCTCATACATGACTGAGGAGTATTAGAAATTAATACTGTTTATTCTTACTGTGCATCTCTGATATTTTTTCTTTGTGTCTGTGTAAACAGTTCATAGTTGTTAAAATGATTGGTCATTAAAACATAAGTTGATTGACATCAAATTGATCAATAACAATTTGATAATCACATTTTTAAATGTAATTTATTAGTGTTAACATGTTGAAGTGACACCATTCATCATGGTCTTATACCACTGTCAGTTATATGTATATATATATATATATATATATATACATATATACAGTCTATGGTTATACATCTTTCGTTTTTGGACAGTCGGTCAGATAAAACATCTCAACACTCTGGGAACTTGTCACATGGCATTTACTTCTATCTCTTTCCACCTTTTAAAGGCAAAAAAAATGAATAAACAAAAACTGAAAAGCTGAATGGAAATCTGTGGTTTCTGTGAACTGGCCTTTTCAGTTTGCTAGATAATCAGTAAGTAAAACACTGTGAAACATTGTGGATGTATCATTTATGAAACTTTAGAAATAACAGCAGAATAAGTGTGTGTGTGTGTGTGTGTGTGTTCTCACCACACATTGAGTCTCTTTCCAAACACCTTGATGCTGTTGAGGTGTGTGATGGCTCTGTCCACAGCGTACTCATCTCCCATCTCAACCAACGCTGTGCCAGGAACACTCTTCATAAACTTCACCTACACACATGCACGCACACACACACGCACACACACACACACACACACACACACAGCTATATATAAGCAACATAGATTACTCACCTTTTCAGAAGTAACACTAATAAAACACGTACGCAATGAACAGACAAAACGGACGCAGAATACGCGAGGCAGCGGCATGTGTTCGCGTATTTAAAAGCAGAGTTATCAACCTACACACTGAAAATGACACGTTTTGAAGATTTGGATGGTGTAATAAGGCAGGCAGATCTACAAAGAATATGTTTACAATATTTTACTGGAGGTGTTCCACTGAAACAGGTCCCCCGTCGACACTTTTTTGCAGAAGCACTGTCAGGGCGTCGAGGACAATTGTGATTGTTTTTTTCACCATCCAGGAGAGAAAGTGCATTCAGTATTTCTCACCAGATGGGGCTTACATAAAGCTCTTCTGTGGATTTGACAGTCCTCTGGGTGTGATGGCAGAGTGTAGTTGTGTAGATGATAATGTGGGGAGGTGTGTGAAAACACATTCCTTTGTTTCTATACTCGACTGGAAGCAAACACACCTACCTTCTCAATGTTGCCGTAGAGGCAGAAGAGGTTGAAGATGCGGGTGCAGTTCATCTTGGATGAATGGAGGCCGCTCACCATGGCAACAGAGCTGGGGGCGTGGCCAGAGTACGAGGAGGATGACTGGGGCAGAGGGTAGGACACCATGTCTGGAACATCCGCTGAGGCCAGCTTGTACCTGCTGTTCCCAGGCAGAGGCAGCAGGGGGCAGGGGGCACCTGAGGAGCACACACACACTGTCACTGCCTCTGTGAAGCTCACACACAAGATTCACCACCAGACCAAACCCTTTTAGAACGTCGCAGTGAAAATTGCAGCGGTGTGAGCTGACCCGTCTCACTTCGACCCACGCCGGCTGATGGAGTCGCCTGTGATTCAACTTGTCAAATCGCCAGCGGCTGGTTTTAGAATGTAAGGTATGTCACCTGTATCAACAACCACCTCGTAGAGAAATCAGCTGGTCGAAATGGCAGAGTTTGGGACGGAGATTCAACGGCCCGTCAGCGAGTAAAAAGCAGTGAATCACAAATTATTTTCACCATTTCATCATTACTAGAAATTAGGGCTGCACGATATTTAGGAAAATATGCGATAACGTTGTTGAATATTGCGATAACGATATTACTTGTGATAAATAAACATGTCAGTTCTGCCTTTCTGCTGCTTTCAGTATTCTGCTAAAATACAACACATTGCTTGTTGAATTAAAAAAACTGAAAGGAATTTATTTCTTACATTTTATTGAACAAATTGAACTGAACACAAAAGGGACCATTTTAAAAAAGAATGATAGTTACATTTTAAAGAGCAGTTTTCTGCAGATAGTCCTTCTTTTTATTCTTTCTACTAACTCAAAAAATCCCTGAGTGTCTTTTGCGATGTTGATTGAGAAAGTTGATATTGCAATGACAATAAAAAAACAATATATTGTGCAGCCCTACTAGAAATAAAATTGCAGCTAGTATCTCATTATCACTCTATTCATAATTTAAGACGCCACAAATTATATCCAGCGATAAAAAAGCCTGAAAAGTTAGAATGAGAGTACAGAGAGTCGTTGCTATGGAGATGATACAGCGTCTCGTTGTATTGGTGTGAACTGGCAGGTTTCAGACCGGAGCATCGCAAGCAGTTGCAAGTTTCCACTCGTCTCGTCGTAAATTTTTGGTCTGGATGGGCTTTACATGTGGCTCTGCTATCTTCACCACCCTTACAGAAAAACCACATGAATTCACATGTGCGAAAACACACATGATCACATGTTACAACATGTGATCACATGGTCACATGGAGGTCGAGCTCATTCAGCAGACATGTTGCTGATTTTCCTCCTGATCAACACCAACAGGTGAGGGGAAGTGTGTGTGTGGAGCCATTGCTATCAGTCCTATCAGTAGCTCTGTTCTGCACTGAACTCTAGCCCGCCCACTTTTCAGAGGTCCAATCAAATGCAAAGGATTTGATTTCCCGCTCAAATACTCAGTTTTACTGGGAAATGCGTCACCGCACGGAAGCTAAAGACGCTGTAGCTTCCGTTTCATCTCGACTTTAATATACACTCAGTAACTGCATCCTATTTAACTCTGAATCACAAACTTGCTACATGCATGCACACACGTGTACGTGTGTATTGTTTCCTTCCTCGTGTTCTGTGGTCGTGTCGCTACAAATTCAATCTGACGCTCTACACTAAAATGAGAGCAGCAAACAGGTGGCATTCCAACAACTGTTTGTGCCACACTGCGCTCTGTTACGAACGCACCCACTGCCTCGTGCTACACTGCCCCCACGGTTTCTGGTGGTACTTCTCCACTAAGTCTGTATCTGTATCCGTAAGACACGGACAGAAGGCTCTGTGCGTGTCCGTATCTAACGTTGAGCATAAATGAGCCTTTAAGGTACACGTGTGTTGTATTTTGATCACTCTTCTCACCCCCCCCCCCCATGAGGTGTGTGGGTGTGTGTGCGTGCATGCGTGTGTGTTGTGAGACAGCTTAAATTAAAGAGTCTAATTGGCAGGGATCAGTTTCCAAATGCAGGTGAAGGTATACCGACTGCTGCACCTGACAATTACACATGCCTGTGTGTGTGTGTGTGTGTGTGTGTGTGTGTGTGTGTGTGTGTGTCCAGATCCAGTTACCAGTTTCATTCTAAGTGCGGGTGCATGTCTTAGTCTTACCATAGCCATTATCACTGTAGGACGATGGGTGTTCTCCTAAAATGGCCTGTCTCTGTCTTCCCTTTCCACGGTCTGAAACACACACACACACACACACACACACACACACACACACACACACACACACACACATTAGATTGTGTGCAGAGCCCACAGTAAATGACTTCAAAACAATGGGCTTCTTTCACAGATGTAGACTTTGCATTCACTACTTCAGGATATTAAAGGCAGAACATCGGTGTGGACTGGATGACTCTGCTCCTGTATAGAGCTAAAAAGAACCTGGGTAATTAAAACAGACAGTTTGGGTAGTAATGTTTCTATTCACCTTTGTTTTCTCTTCAAACTAAAGGCCCTTTCACACATGATGCAACCCTGAACTTCTGTCCACATCACCCGGAGGAGCTGTACGTGAGAACGCAAACACATTAAACCGACTTCACCCTGCCAGCTCTCTGCTACAAAGTCTGTGTGAGTCTGTAGAGCTGCTCATTGTCCGGAGAATTCACAGAGAGAGAGAGAGAGAGTTGATGACGTTTCTATCGTTAACAACGAACATCCGAGGGTGAAGAAGAAGAAGAAGAAGAAGGGTAATTTACACGAAGACGGGAATGAAAATGTCTAACTGGAGAGACGACGAGATTCAGGAACTTCTGTTGGTAACGGCCGCCACCGAAATAATTAGACAAATTCAAGGAACGGAAAGAGACTTGGTTGTTTATGACCAAATTATGAACCAGCTACGTGACCGCGGTGTAATTCGCGTCATGTCATTGCTCCGCCCCCTCTGCCGATCTGGGGAGAGTTGTAGACGAGCACATGCTTCCTCCGACATGTGAAGTCTCCAGCCGCTTCTTTTCACAGCGATCTTGACCTTTGACCACGAAAATCTAATCAGTTCATCCTTGAGTCCAAGTGGATGTTTGTGCCAAATGTGAAGGAAATCCCTCGGGGCGTTCCTGAGACATTGTGTTCACGAGAGTGGGAGGGACAAGCTGAAAACATCATGCCTCCAGGCCACCGAGGCACGAAAAGGATTAACAACAGATGAATGTGTCTAATGGGATTATTAAAGTGCAAATCTAACTTTCAATAAACTTACAAAATGTATTGAATCCATGAAGAAAAAACACTATGTGTTATTGTGATGAGCAACTTTTTAGTTACTTTTTAAATGTCTACTTTGAAATGCTGCCATTGTGCTAATGTGCCTATAGCTTTCATTGTGTGTGTGTGTGTGTGTGTGTGTGTGTGTGTGTGTGTGTGTGCGTGCGCAGATATAATCTCACATTCTACTGGACCATCAGTAATACTTTTTGTGCACATTCACGTCTGTGTGCTCAAGTTGCGGCGGTCGTTTAAACATTCATTCATTAATGTCCGGCAGCTGCTGAAATAACTTTGTTGGCTAACTCATCATTAATTCATCACCGGAGCTTACTTTTCTTACTAGACAATATCACGGTTATTAATAGCTTACAGAAACATTGCGTGCAATAGTCCACCTTCTCTCCCTTTCACTCTCACACACCTTGGAGCACCGCAGCCTCTCAGATTTAAAAAAAGAATGCGTTAGATTAGAGTACTAGTTACAAAGTAACGTGTTAGTCCCGACACGAGTGGGCAGGTGTCAGATCTGTGCAGAGCACCACATCAGCGACGCTACGTTACGATGTACTACGCGTCGGACACAGACAATCTCCTGTTGGCTTCATGTGTGAAAGCACAACTCCGGACATTGTCCGCAGTTCCTATGAGAAAACTAACCTAGGCTTTTGTCTGCTTGTGTTCTTTTGACACATTGGACCGATCGATGTTGATGTGTTCTCAGATCTCAGCAATTAACTTGGTTATTACAATATTCACTTTATTAATAGAAATGAAAATTAAGTTGTACAAAATATCCTTTGGAATATCCATTAATAGACAGGTCATTTCGACCAGCTGATAGTTTGACCAGCTGATTTCTCTACGAGCTGTTGATACAGGTGACATACGTTCTAAAACCAGCCGCTGAGATCTGACAAGATGACTGGCAGGCGACTCCATCGGCCGGCTGCAGTCGAGGTGAGACGGGCCAGTTCACACCGCCGCACTATTCACTGCGACGTTCTAAAATGCTTTCGTCTCGCTGCAGATCTTTGGTCTGAACATGCCAGGGGTCGGAGCGTTACAGAGGTACAAGTTGCATTCACAGCACAGCTGGAAACTTCCTTGCTCTTGTGCAACATGCAAAAATACAGAATCTTAAAGGGAAATTCCAGTTTCACATAATTGTGGTCTTATTTTCAGGGTTGTGTCTATAATTTCTACCCACCCAGCCACCCATTTTCAGCCATTGCCTAGGCAACATGCTAAGCAAGGTAGTCCATACGTCCTTCGCCCCAGCCATGAATTACAGCTCCTCCTCCCAAGACATTCCCAGGCCCTCCAGAGACCCGGGGTCTCCTCCCAGCTGGACAGAGGAAGGCTTCCCAATCAGATTCCCAAACCATCTCAACTGGCTTCTTTTGAAGAGAAGGAGCAGCAGTTCTGCTCTGAGCTCCTAACAGAGCCACCGAGTCAAAGACACTGATTTCCTCTGCTCATATCCACATGTCATTTGGTCACAAGCACAGACTGTAAGAATAATGGACGTAGCAGCAGTGACATCACCCGCTGGTTTGTGGACTTCTGAAACAGAAGGCAGAGGCCACTGTGAATGTTGTTGTCACCTAGTCTAATAGCTGAGATCTGAGACACGATAACTGTTTTGACACAAATCTCTGCCACACAGCATCCCAAAAATAGAACCCTTGGAGTGCACCAAATCTGGACCATTTTAAACACCAGTATGGACAACAGATGCTACAGGAGTCCGTTTATATGGATGCTTTCGTAATCTGAAGACACAATAGAACCCATTGAATCCAGCTGATCGCAGCCTGCATTCTCCGTGGTGGAGCGAATTACATTTTTCAGCCACTGTAGCCAACAGAGGCATTTTGTTTGACATATTTTGGTTTAAAAAATACACACACAATGAAGTTGACCCCTGAAATACTGCTAGGATACTAGGATATGGTCTTATTTAATAACTCATATAATAGACATGATATTTCAAGAAAATGATGGACTTTTAAAGAATGTGTCATTTCTGCTTCCGTGCTTATTTAGAGATTAGAATTACAAAAACAAATGACAATAGGCAGAAGGTTACGCTCCTATAATCCATACAGCTTGTTTTGTCATTTTTGTGTGTTGTTGGAAGAAAAATCAAAACCACTTTATGGTAATGATGGAGCTGAGTAAATAAGAAATAAACAGCTTTATTCAGGCAGGTATAATGATACAGAGTCAACAACAGAGATATGAAAGACACAGTACCTGTGAGGCATCAAGCTTTCTCTTTTTTTCTCCCTCAGCACGAAAGAACATCAACCTGCGTTACATTATCATCATAATGATAAAAACATCACTGTCACAGGGAAGCATTACATACTGCACTATATGTATCTACATACATGCTGTACACATGGGAGGCACATTGGAATGACACAGACCTTTTTCATCACCCCCCCCCCTCCCCCCCCCCAACAGGTCAGCAGCTATGTGCTGATGCATTGCTGTGCTGTGTCCTGAAGACACACACATACACACACACAGATGCACACACACAGCCATTTAGAAGAGAGGTGCTGCAGCAGTGAAAAGTGAGACAGACAGCATCCGCACTGACCTTCACACCACAGATTAGCAGAACACTCAGTCAGCATGCACGTTTCTCTGTCACGCTCACGTTTCTCTGCTACGTTGACGTTTCTCTGCTACGTTCATGTAGTCAGAATGTTCACGCAGTGAGCGTGCATGTTTGTCTGCTACGTTCATGCAGTCAGTGCACATGTTTCTCTGCTACGTTCACGTTTCTCCGCTATGTTCACGCAGTGAGCGTGCATGTTTCTCTGCTACGTTTACGCAGTCAGTGTGCACGTTTCTATGCTACGTTCACGCACTCAGCGTGCATGTTTCTCTGCTACCTTCATGCTGTCTTGTGAAGCAAAAATCTGGCATTAGTAAATATCCCCCAAAGTGTCTCACATGGAGAGAATATACAGTATATGATTGTATGTGGTTAATACTCATTACTCAACTTTAATTCAAAAGAGCAGTGTTCGTGTGATTCCCACTCAGAGACAATGTTCAGTGATGACCTGTGTCCTTGCAATGCGCCTCCATTCAAAACATATAACCCTGCAGATATGCATTTATATAGTGAATATTTAATCTATAACTGAGTTGGGGCCAGTTCACAATGCTATCAATCATTTCATGAATCCTTTTGGAATAAGACAGTCTAATGCTGCATTAGTGAGCCCTACAGGCTCTAATTATACAGCCCATAATATCTCATCCTTAAAGGTTCCCTGTGGAGTTTTAGACCTCTAGTATCGCTCTGAGGCCTAGTCCACACGTACACGGGTTTAAAAAAATAATCGCGTACACATAAGCACGGATATAATAAATCTTTATGATCACACGTGAATGCAAAAACACAATATAAGTGCTGTAAATATTGTCTGATGCCGCGGCTTCGGTGGGGAGCATAGGCACCGATCTCGTGGGAGCTCCGGGGCTCGAGCACCTACCGAAAAAGTTCAGTACCCAACGGGACGGCCGATCAACAATTAATAAATACATTTGCTACCAGGCCGTGAGGAAACTATGATTTGGCGAATCACCTTTTCTGCACATTTCCTCCTCACTTCTACCAGGGCCACAACAGATACACACACATACGTGAGGTCATCACCGGTCATCACCCGCTGACCTGATGTGTGTGTTGCAGCTTAACGAGTAAAAGACATGAGGAGCCGAGAGGCCGAGACTGCAGACAGGAAGCTTCCTTCAATATGAAAGACGACGAGTCGCACCTTAAATATGGATTCATTATGACCGGTGTCGGGCATCCTCCTGTGTATGATGTATGGAGACAAACTGTCTAATGACGAGTGTTTAATATCCAAACTTTACTTAAATGTCATGATAATAGTGACTATATATTGCTTGTGATCTATAAAAACTCTGGTCGTTTCGGACATTCGTTATTTAACACCAGTTTTGAATAGTTAAACTATAACAAAAACTTTAGATGTCACAGATATGTTGGTTCATGTTGACTGAAAGTCAATCTAATTTCCTGAATTGATTGAATTCATAATGAACTGAACCCACATTAATCTCATAACACAGTTTAAGAGCTTTCTGGAAGAATTCTCAGCTACACAGCACATACAGTACAGAGAATGCTGCTGTACACAGGTAACATGTACATGGGCATATTACAGGAGTGTTGAATCTTTATATCAGAAATATACCAACCAACATTGTGTACGAGCGACATTATGTGAGAAGCGCATCCACGTACTTGTCTGAATGTACAGCTACGGTCATCAGGGGATTGAGATTAGAGGTGTCACGATATCCTGCTGTCACCCTTCACCATTATCACAGAAAGAATAACCTGCCATTTAGTCTGTACAGCAAACACAGGCTATTTTACACACTTGTTGATGTCACGTAATCCTGGCATTCAACACATTCAAAACACAGGGAGTAAACACGGCCGGTAGTAAACACGGCCGGTAGTAAACACGGCCGAGAGTAAACACGGCCGAGAGTAAACACGGCCGGGAGTAAACGCGGCCGGGAGTAAACGCGGCCGAGAGTAAACGCGGGCGGGAGTAAACGCGGCCGGGAGTAAACGC
>JAOVVB010136955.1:0-12140 GCA_028570985.1 Heterobranchus longifilis
GATGTAAAACTCTCAATCAGCAAGTCCTCTAAATTAAACAAACAAAACATGTTTTGTTTGTTTGTCCATGCCCTCCACAACGACACATTGAAGCATTTTCTGATCTGATGTCATAATTAAATAATTTGTCTGTGCCATCCAAAACTGTTACCAATCACTGTTGGAAAATGAATTCATTTAGGCACAAAAACGATTTGATTTGGTTTAGGGACAGATCAACCTAAGGAGACCTTCATCACCATGGTTTAAAACAAGGTTGGAAAAAGGAAATCTCCCATTGCTCCCATTCAGCAGGCGATTTGTTTTAATAGATGACCCAGTGGGAGCAACCTAGTGATAAGATCGGTTCTCTTAAGTAACCCAGGAATATTATAGATCTAAGATGAAACTGCATGGCACAAGGACATGACTCAGAAAAAAAGGTGCAATTATATCTGTCTGCTACTTCAGCACCACGGACAGCGCCATGGATTTTATCAACACATAGCACAGTTAGGCTGCTGATGTTTCAGAGCCATGGTCGGGGCCATATATTCTGTCACAAACCTCAGTCAGATAAAGGATTAATGAGTCAGTCAGACTAGACTAACATATTCAACTAAATAGGGCTGACCAAATGCCTCAAAGCTTTGCAGTGGTAATCGATGTCCAAATCAGTATTCAAATGCTTCTGGGTTTTTTGTTGTTGTTGTTGTTTTTAGCTTTTACATATGCATTTCCCCCAAAAACCCAAACAGCCCATGAATTGAGGAATAGAAATCCAACATTATTCATTATACATGAACATTGATTATTATTAGTTTATATTCTCTGACGCTATTTGTGCATGTGCATGGTTAGGTCTGACGTTGTCCCGGGTAGTGGGTATCGACAGACATCACGTAGTTTGGTTTCTTAGCCTGCTTGCTTTTCCTGGTTGTAAACGTTCAGCCCTAATTCAGAAGGGAAATGACAGGGAAGTGAGGGTGGAGAGAGAGAGAGAGAGAGAGAGAGAGAGAGAGACAGAGAGAGCTCCCTCTGCCTTCCTCAAAGCTTCAAATATTTTAGATTATTTCTCACTGAAGCTTCGAAGCCCCAAAAATGATATTCGGGACAGCCCTACAGCTAAATAATCTGAAGGCACTCTCTCTGCTACTAGGTGATATAGAGAGGGGGGATGGCAGCTAGGGCCAGGGGATGCATTATATTTTTTTGTCTTATTGTCTTATTGTTTTAATGTATACGCCATAACAGTCAGATACATTAAAGCAACAGTGACAATGAGACAGACACAGATTTTAAAATCTAAGTTTATTATTTAACTTATATTTTTAAATCTGTGTCTGTCTCATTGTCCTTGTGATTGGTTTAAAGAAATACAAATATGCTATAATGTTTTTCCCCTACATAATAGCACAAATGATAATTTGTGCAGCGAGACCAGACTCCAGCGGTGACGCAGCGATGTGGAGATCTGGCAATGAGACTATTTCAATGTAAATAATATATCGCTTTGGGGCACTTAATTGAACCACTGATTCTTGTGTCTGTATAATGTCTTATAGTATCATTAGCTTGTCAAGTGAGGCGAGTAGTTAATGATTGTGTGGGTTGTGTTCAAATTCAAATGAGCTCAAAATTGATGGCAAAAAAATGTATTGCTTTCTTGAAAATGTTATAAAGGACAGCCTGTTGTCTCACAATTACTTGTACGAAAAGATGAAGCAAAGGTCGGGGAGATACCCAGAAGAGCTCACTGATTATGACCTCCACACTTGTGATTAGTTGATTAATTGAGTCCTCTTCTATCCCTCATTATTCCTCTAATCTTTCATCCTGCTGCTGCTGGCTGTTTGTTCTTCCTCTCTCCCTCCTCCTCATCCTTTGTGCTTCCACTCCTCTCCTTTTCTTTTCCTCCTCTTATCCTTTTTGCTCTTTTCCCCTCTGTCTCCATCCTTTTCCCTTTGTGCCACCTCTTCTTATTTTTCCTCACTCTGACATCTCCTTCTCTCCTTTGTCTTCTTCATTTTCCCTCATCCTTATTCCATTTCCTCTCATTTTCCGCCTCTCTTCCCCTTTTCTCTCATTTTTTCTTGTATTTTTTCCTTTTATTTTCCTTCCTCTCTTCCTCCTCTTACGTGCACACAAACACACACACACACACACACACAGACACACACACACACACACAGAGCTGTTTCTAGGTCATGGGGGCTTTATATGAATAATAAACAGCTGTCTGCTTTAAAGAGAATTATTTATAGAGCATCGAGTGAGACCCACATGCTATCTCTCTCAATCTTAAACCTTCCTCTTTTTCTTTCTTATCCATCCTTTTTGCACCCTGTTGTTTTCATAATCTTTTTATTTTCTGATTTATGCTCTCTTTGTTTTTTGTCTATAATCTGCTCTTCAAGCTTTCCTTTCCTGCCCTGACTCCAGGAATTTGCTTTTCTACTGGTTTGTTGTGATGCTGCTATCAACAAGTCCTCCAAACCATACGGCCACAGAAGTCGTTTGTTTCCTACCCTCTAATACGACCCATACGAGTGTTTACTAAATTAGTGCCCCTAGGTGGTGGCAGGAGATACAACCCAGAGGAACGTTTTCTGTCTTCATACCTAAACATGACGGTCGCAGTTTGGTTAGATATAGGCACAAAAACTACTTGGGTATGTATAGGTAACAAAAGTACTTGGTTATGGATAGAAAAAGGTAATTGTTTGGGTTAAAAACTAAATTTTTTATGTTACTCCGCTTCCATGCGTATGTATAAATATATGTCACCGTGTAGTCACATCCTAAAGCATCCCCTGCTTTATCGTCTATTTTCCTCTAAGTAGGACCATAATTTGCAAAGTGAACATCATGCTGTGTTAAAGAAGACTTGAAACTAGCAATTGAGACCATAAACTCATTAGGAAAATGTTAGCCAGACCTGTCTCCACAGCGCTGTGTCTGCGCTGGAGGAAAGTCTGGATTTAATTCACTTTTACTCCTGGATAGTGAAAAAAACTCCCTGGCCTGTTTGTATTTCCTTAAACCAATCACAATCATCCTGGGCGGCGCCTCTGCAAAATAGTGTCGGGAGGGAACCCGTTTCAGTGGAACACCTCCACCAAAATGTTGCAAACATATTCTTTGTGGATAAAAAAAATTGAAGATATCCTGTGAGCAGCGGTGCTTTTATTGCAATTATTTAAATAAAACAGTGTCTATCTTTATCCTGGTGTGTACTGGAACTCATATTCTTCTTTGTCGATCTTTACAATCATTCACTGAAAGAACAGAGCAGACCTGCCTTATTGCACAATCCAAATCTTCAAAACTTGCCATTTTCAGTGTGGAGGCTGATAGCTCGGAGGTTGTTGTTGTTGTTGTTTCCGTAGCGAAGGGACTTTAAGAACAGGAACACAGACTTCCTGTCTCTGGGCAGATTTCACGGAAAGGAAGTAAGGCACTATTTACTGAGGTAATAAAAGAAGTGAGAAGTAGGTTCATTTTCTCATTGACTTCTGTAGAACTGGACTTCTTTCTGCCACCAGTGGAGTCTCCCCCTGCTGGTCATTAGAAAGAATGCAGGAGGAATGCTGGAAGCTCCGTCCATCTTTTTTATACAGTCTATGACAACCCTGCATTCATTGATTATTTTAGGGGCCATTTGGGGGTCAAGCTGTAAACACAACATTGACATTATCGTGTTAGCAAACACTTGACATTTTACACATTAATTAGGAGTGGTGTTTGTGTCCACCTGATGAATGTCTCTCCTTTTAGCTCCTTTTAGTCTCCACTAGCTCCTGAGGGAAATCTCTCTCTTTAGCTGCTAAAATCTTCACCAGCTACTCTCTAACTTTGCCTGTCTGTTAGTTGGTGCTGAGAAGATACAGCAGATACATACAGAGTGCACAGCAGGACTTTACAGCTTTATTTGCCGACAGCTGCCTGTGGCTGAAAATGATCAGACAGACAGTGAAAAAGAGGATGGATAAATGGAGCTGATTGGAGAAGAGGGGATTTTGGTGATGAAATACGCAGTCTGGCATGGAGAGAGACAGACAGACAGACAGACAGACAGACAGACAGACAGATGAGAGAAAAGGTTTTTGGAAGCAGAGTGACTCTGCAGAAACAGATAGAATGGAGGGAGGGAGAGATGAGGTCAGCAGAAAGTCAGACGGTGGCCAGACTAAAGCTTCAGGCTGAAACAGCATGAGGTCATCTGGATTGGTAATACCCACCACACACACCCACACCCACACCCCCCCCCCCCCCCACACACACACACACACACACACACACACACACACACGCAGAGGCACATGGACGTCTACAACGCTGCATGCAGCTGTGAAAAAAAATATCACTTGTGATTTGGAGTTCAATCCTCCCTCAAAATTTACAGGAGACAAACTATGTTTGTGTCACTGTCAATTTCAACAAGTCCTTCAAACCATACGACCACATAAGTCATTTGTTCCTACCCTTTAATATGACCCATACGAGCGTTTACTAAATCAGCGCCCCTAGCGGTGGCAGCACCCACAGGAGCGTTTTCCGTCCTCCGTTAATGTTGTGAAATAGTCGCAGTTTGGCGAGGTTTAGGCACCAAAACTACTTGGTGAGAAAAAGATCATGATTTGGGTTGAAATCAGTACA
The DNA here is from genome assembly GCA_028570985.1 of Heterobranchus longifilis. Classification (NCBI taxonomy): domain Eukaryota; kingdom Metazoa; phylum Chordata; class Actinopteri; order Siluriformes; family Clariidae; genus Heterobranchus; species Heterobranchus longifilis. Next base: position 4,639 of record JAOVVB010136955.1, read on the forward strand.
GGACACGAACAGCGGTCTCCTGGGTCAAAGTCCTGTCTTTGTCTGACCCATCCACCACAACCACCCTAAACTGACTTTCTCGTTTTTAATAGTACTTTGCATGACTTCTTGATTTGCTCCTGCCGTAACTACTACGGCCACTAGAGAGCGCCGCCTAACAATAAGAGTAAATATGAATTGTAATTACTGCTTGTACAAACGACCTATGGTGTCGTTTATCAGTGGAGGAAGTCTCCTCTTTTTAATGCATTCTAAAGCAATCCCAATGGGCATTTCTCTGACCCGGTGCCACTAACAGTAGACCAGAGACACACCAGTGCTGTCTTTTCAACTTTAAGTGACTAAATCGACTCGGTTAAGGTTGCTTAAGAAACATCTTCATCGTGTAAAAGGACCCAGGACATCATTCATCGACGCCAACGTCCTCCCCAAGGCTTTCTCGGCAGAGGTTTGTTTTACGATGTTTGAAGAAATGCCCCGAGCCGTAGTTTATTAGTTATTAGTTAGTGTTGTAGAAACAAAATGCACTCGCACTGTAATGACCCACAGAAACACAAAATCAATATAAATGCATGCAATCATTGAGCTTTTGTGCTGACTGAGAGTTTGATGAAGAGTTTTATATTGCAGTTTATTTAAATATAATCTTCAATAATCTACAGCGCACTGCTCTCCAGTTGATAATCTCCTGTTTAAACCCTGATAGATTAAAGGGCAATTTCTCTAACCTCAATCCCAGCATGCATTTAATATGTGGAAAAATCAATTTCGATCACCGTCTCCTCCTGTTGGTTTTCAGTTTCCACAACTTCTCCTGATTTGATGGAGAGCGAACACCATGAATACCTTTTTATTCATCCAGATCCAATATTTCAGAGCTGGAAGCACTGACATGTTTAAATCCTCTTTAACTCCACCTGACCCACCAGATGGTGCATCATTTAAACACATGCTGTATTCTGTCAAAGCCATACAAGTATGTCAGTGGTAACTACATGTCTTTACTTTCTGTCTGTACTCATGCTATTTTGAGGTACTTATACGCTACTGTAGTATTTTCATTTGATGCTACTTTATGTTTATATTTCAGAGGGACATATTGTACTTTTTACTCCACTCATCTGACAGCTGCAGCTGTTTATTGATGTATAAATAATGATGCATTGCAATTAGCCTCACCTTTACCAGTACATGCTTACAAGCATATATAAGTATATTATGCATCAGTAATAATGATCCAATAATATATTTATCACTAACAGGGCCATAATGAGTTATTTTACTTTTGATACTGTGTGGTATTACTTATTTTATACTAGCTGTCAATATTTGTATAACATGGTGTACAAGACATCTTGGATTATGGTTGAAAATTCAGTGTTTTTAATAGCGTGTACACACCGGGTGCGAATAAATTAATTTGTGCGAATGAATTACATATAAAGTCAATGTAAAGACGCGATTAGATGCGAGGGTGGCGCGAACGATGCAAATTCGTTCATCGCGTGACTTGAAATATCTGAACTTCCGCGGCGAGCATCAGGAGTACTCACGCGAATGAAGCAATCAAAACAGAAGATTCCAGCATCCAAACTCGTGCGAATTAAGCGAGTAGATTATTTTATTCGCGTCTGGTCTGAACACACGGTAAGAGAGGGAATGTTAGCATCGCCCTGGTTCCCTCGATAAAAAGCCTGTGGGTTTTTTCCATTGTATTTTGTACTATTGCAGAAAATAAGCTCTGTGGCAAGCACATGTTTATAGATAGAGATAGAGTAAACTTTATTGCCTCCGAGGGGATATTTGTCTTGGGCAGAGTGCTACAGTCAGTTGCATTACATAAAAGAACATCACAAAAACAACATGAAGACATCTTAAAACACAAGCGTCATTTAACATTGACAACATGGCAGCTTAAACTGAGGCCTGTCCAAATGATAGTGCTAAAGTGTTAAGTGCTAAAGTGCTTATGTATTTATTGCACATTGCTCCATTGCACTAAGATAGAGTTCATGGTGGAGACTGGAACAAACGATCGCTTCTAGCAGTTTGACTTTCACTTTGGCAACGTCTTCTTCCTGATGGCAAAGGTTCATATTCAGAGAAGAGAGGATGTTGAGAGGCCAGACTGATTGTTGTTGCTTGTTTCATGACGGCCTGCTCATACAACCTCTGTATGGACTCATAGTCCTGGGAGATCTCACAGAAATCTGTGAAAAGAGCACAATCTCTTAACACCGAATTACGTGGTGGTGTCACATTGTGTTAAAAGTAAAAGTGCTTTTCAATTCTCCTAGATAGTGAAAAAAAACTCCCTGGCCTGTTTGTATTGCCTTAAACCAATCACAGTCGACCTGGGATGGTGGAACACGTACATGAAAATATTGTAAACATATTCTTTGTAGATCTTTACAATCATTCACAGAAAGAAAAAAAGAACAGAGAAAGAACAGAGCAGGCCTGCCTTATTGCACCATCAGCTTGTTGTTTGTTTCCCGTAGCGAAGGGACTTTGAGAACACAGACACAGACACAGACTTCCTGTGCGGACAGGAAGTAAGGCTTTATCCTGGCACCGTTTGGTCAGCCTGCCAGACTAGCTAAACTGTAATCTCTGTTACCTTCATTTAACCTCAGCAAAAGAGGTCAGATGTGTATGTGTGGGATGCACAAGGATGTGTGTGGGAATGCATATAATTGATTTATATAATGCTGTGAGCATACTGTGTGTGTGACTGCATACTGTATACACTGTGGATGTGCTGGAAAAAAAGACAATGGTGGATAGGGCAACAGAGGTCAAACTGTTGTTACACTGTGTGAGTGGATGTGTTTGGTATTTTCTTTAGACCGAAAAGTAAGGACATTTTGTCTCGGTTAGAGTTATAAATAGTTCTAGATGAGGGGACAACTAGGGAGTATGTTATGTCAATGAATGTCCTGAGTGGTAAGAAAGGATGTCTGTTAAGGATGTGTGCATTTTTCTAATCCAGGCAGAGATGGACAGAGTTCCCACAGTCATTAATCAAACCAAGTAATCTGCTTTACACACACACACACACACACACACACACACACACACACACACACACACACACACACACACACGACCAGACAAAGCATCCTAAAGAGGTTCGTAACACTTGTGTCTGGTGATGATGGGAGTCACTTGTTCTGTCGACCGTGTTCATCAGGAAGCAGCTGCTTTGTTATCGGATGTTAATCAGTTAATATGCGATTGCAGCAAAGAGAGCCGCATGGTTGTGTTGTGTGCTAGTGTAGCACCGCAGTGTTTTCAGAAAACACACTGAGCCATGATCAGCCAGAAAGAACGTGCGAGGAAATCCACCACAGAGAGTGTTGATGAAGAAGAGACGGCGTCTTTAAAACAGGAAGGAACTTCGAAGCTCTTGTTCTGTAGCGCTGAGAGGGATGCACTTACACTTTTCAGTAGTGGTTGAATGCACTTACTGTACTGTAGGTCACTTTGGGCAAAAGCAAATATATGTAATGTATTGTGGTGCTGAGTCTCCATTCGGATGCCTCCGTTAGTGCACTCCCATGTGTCTGTCGGTCCACATCTTTGGTTCAGACTCTCAACAATCTCAACATCTATCAGACAGATTGTCATGATGTTTTGTACAGACATTGATGGTTCCCAGAGGATGAACCCTACTGTCTTTGGTGCTCCTCTGACTGTTACTTTAGTGCCACCATCAGGTCAACATTTCAATGTGTCCAACACTTTGGTTTATGATCAAATGCCTGCAAAACTAACGGCATTCCCATCTGCCCCAGGTCAATTTTGTGTTTAGTAATTAGCAAGTGTTAGCATGCTAACACGCTAAACTAAAATTGTGAACATGGTAAACATTATACCCACCAAAGAGCATGTTAGCATTGTCATTGTGAGCATATTAGCATGCTGATGACTAATTGTTTCAGGCCTATTCAAAGTTAAAGGAACCAATCAAATAATTTGTGGCAGCCACAAGTGACTAGCGTAACTATGGCAGCAGTGGTGGGCGGGGCTTGAGGCAAGATCCAGAATTTTTTAATGAGGGAGAAGAGTACATTTTTTAAAATTTACTTTTTGGTGGGAAAACCATGTTAAACAAAATATTGATCACAACAGAGTATTTTTACATGAAATGTGTCGGGAGGAGATCTCTAAACAATATGATACTGTAACTTTGTCTGGTTGACACACTCTCCCTCTCTCTCTTTCTAACAGGGCCTTGTACACATATGAGGATGACAGCAATGATTTGACACTGGCATCATCAGGAGGTAAGTTAATACTCTTTTGTCATTAATCCAGTCCATAAATTTAATCTCTCCCAAATGTAACATCTTGCTGTTCTCATTCTTTTTATGTCTTCATTAACATGGCTATAAGCATGTTAACATCATGTGTGTGGAGAGAGTTGTAATTTGCTGCTGCAGACCTGCAGTTGTAACTGATGAGCTCTGCAGGTTCTGCTGTGGCTTTGGGGAGAAAATGATCATGTTCTTTGTCTCCTGATTGTTACTGAGAGCTGCATTCATTATTACTACAGTTAATGATGCGCTGCATGATCATTACACTTTAATGAGACTCCTCCGTATTTGATGCACACACATGCTCACACATACAGTATACTATACAAGGGTTCTCCTTCCTTCCTTTTAATAATACCATTGCATCATTGTATGCGTGAATTAGCAAACATACATATGGGCATAACCATAGCAACATGTGTTCCTACCCTCTAATAAGACCCATACCAGCGTTTCCTTAATAAACACCCCTAGCGGTGGCAGGAAATGCGACCCACAGGAGCGCTTTGCGTCCTCACACCTAAACGTAATTGTCACGGTATCAAACAAATCATTGACGTTGTGAAACGGTCGTAGTTTGTGTAGGTTTAGGCAACAAAAACTACTTTCGTGCCTATGTCCATGCATGACGTTAATTACGCACGTGAAGCAGAATGTGATGTTGTTCTGTTTGTGACCTTAAGTTAAAATAACTCGCCATTTAACTTTTAGTTTCAAACAAGACACAAACAGCTGTTTCCTGTGTCAAAGTCCTGTGTTTGTTTGACCCATCCACCCTCACATGCCCACCCGAAATGGTCTTTGACTTACTGTTTTGTTCCCGTCATAATTACTACAACTACTAGAGGGCACCGCCTAACAAGAAACATAAATATGGGTCGTAATTGATGCTTGTACAAACTGCCTATGCTATGCCCACCAAAAAAACGGCCGTATAGGTTGTCTGTGCAAGCAGCATATTATAACCCATATTTACCCGTGTTGTTAGGTGGTGCCCTCTAGTGGTAGGAAGTCAGGTGATGTAGTATAACCAGCGACAGTGCGTGTACGGAGGAGTCTGGAGTGCATGGATGGGTCAAACGCTGTACGTATCCCGTGTGAAACCAAAAGTCAACATTGACTTACTTTAAGACGAAAACAGAGACAACACCCAAAAACAAATTCACGGCTATTTAAATGTACACAGGCCCTGGTTAGCATCGCCAAGCCTCTATCCTGATTGACAGGTCGCTGTGGTAGCGACTTGTCAATCACAAGGTAGCCACGCCCTAAAGCATCCGCTGCTTTATCGTCTATTTGACTCTAAATGGGACATTATTCTCTAAATGGAACATAATTTATTAAATGAACATCATGCTGTATTGAAGAAGACTTGAAACTAGCAATTGAGACCATAAACTCGTTATGAAAATGTTTACTGAGGTAATAACGTGAGAAGTAGGCCCATTTTCCCATTGACTTCTATACAACCAGACTTCTTTTTACAAGCAGTGCAGTGGAGTCGCCCCCTGCTGGGCATCTGAAAGAATACAGGTTGAAGGCACTTCCACATTGACTTCACACTTGTCAGACCTGGAAGATACGTCCATTTATTTTGTGTAATCTAAACTTCTCTTCTTCAGTTGTTTGTATCCACATGCCTGTACAGTTGCCTTTCTATCAAAGAACAGCCACAGACAGAAAAGTACTGAGACAAACTTTTTGCTTTTGGTTTCTAGAGTAGCGTCAGCCTCAGACATGTCTTCAGAAACGTGGCAGATGTTGTCCAAGAACTGTACGTGTCTCGTGCTTTTACTTTGATGTGCTTTTGATGGGAACCACGGCTTATTCTGTGAGTCTAATGTAATCATCAACGCTGAAGTCCTGAATATAAAAACGCTGATCACATGAGAGGAATAAATTGGAGCTACTACAGTGAAGTGCCGGCATCACTAATGCTGGAGAGCTGCAAGATAAAGAGCTACTTCTGCCAACAGCGCTCTTAGTTTCTTTCACGTTGGCAGCTTTTCCTGAGAGAGATGTGAATATTTCAGCAGCGACGGAGAGGAAACGTACTGTAAACCTCAAAGGAATCTATCTGCCTCCTCAGATCAGAACCAGTAGACCACGGTCATGTTTGTGTGTTTGTATGTGTGGTGTTTACAACGGTGTGCGTAGACATCGCTGACAACTGAAGCTATAAAGATACAGAGAACAGGAGGCATAAAACTATCCGCCTGGAACACCACGCTGCTGATCTGCACACAGGCGTGCAAGTAGCAATAAAAAGATGTAAAACACTCCATTGAAAGTAACAGTCATGTATTGAAAATACTACTTAAGTAAAAGTTCACAAATATTAAAAGAAAATTGTACTTAAAGTACCGTAAGTAAAATTATGGCTTATATTATTGTGTATACAGTATTATAGGATTATTATTATTATTATTATATTATCATTAGTACAGTGCAAACATGCAAGAAGCATTTTAATGCTATATCTAGTTTAAATACCTTTTATATAGACTAAAGACTTTTTATACTCTAAGGCATTTTAATCTGTCACAATGTATTATATTTTATAAACTGCAGTTTTTAATGTAAAATGTCTGGCTGTAATAAATAGTAAGAGTAGGAGTATAAAGTATGGATGCAATTGGAGCTACAGCCAATCAGAGCAATGAAATCTGACCTACAACCAATCAGAGCAACGCGCTGAGCGACACATGTAAGTTGGAGCGGTGCTTGCTCTGTTTTGAAAACAGGAGAAAAAAAATGGTGTCCTGGTCACAAACTTTCTCAAATAACAGTTAAACAGAACACTAAAATGTGTTTCTGAAAACATTTTAGGGGAGAAACAGGCGATACAGTAACAGAATCTTGATTCATATTTGATATTACAGTTAGATCTGAGTTTGGTGAGCCTGGTACGTTGCGCTGCACAGACGCTCTGTAACTACATTGTAGCATGACACTCCTCTGTCAGTCATCGTCTTAAAGGTCCAGTGTGCAGTATTTAGCTGCCTGACTTGGCAAAAATTGAATATAATATTAATTTGTATTTTTAATTAGTATATAATCCCATCAAAATAAGAATTGTTGTGTTTTTATTACCTTAGAATGAGCTGTTTTTATCTACATGGGGAGCGGGTCTCCCTCCATCCTTTTGCACTTTTAAATTTAGTGGGCGCCTACTGGAAATGC
>JAOVVB010136985.1:0-12140 GCA_028570985.1 Heterobranchus longifilis
GCGGCACTTTCTACCTATATGTAGTATAGTTGTGACATCACAACCTTACTGAAGTCCTGACGGCTCGTTTAAAGGCACAGTTTGTGAATACTTTCACAGTATTTATACAGCACCTCACCTTGCTTTACAATCACAAAAGACATGGAAATCTCACTTTTTATATTTTTGGGACGTTTAAAGTGCAGCTACATGACTTAATTTCACTCACCCATTAGTACAGGCTCTTTACGGATCTCCTGAGAAAAGTAAGAGCGTTTGGTGAGGCAGTGCAGGTATCTCTCCAGGACATACCAGCATATCTCGTAGTAGAAGGGGAAACGGAACTTGGAATGAACCTGAAAACGGGGACAAAACTCATCAGTGTAACCAAGAAAAACATCTCATATTTATATGCACTCAGGTTATCTAGTTATTGATGGCTTTTTGTAGTAATTTGAGCTCTTAAATGTAATCTTGCCCATGCATACACTTAACCAGAGTTCTGTCTGTGTTTTTACACATGTGCATGAACATGACAGAGACTTCAGACAGAACACGTATCACTGACAGCAACAGCCGTGTAAATAGATTATTACCCGTTGTAGTAATATGATCGTTGTGCTCTAAAACTCCACACACTGTCCTCTCATGCACACAAACGAGCACATTTCTTCAGGACAAAACTACAATCTCTAGAACTTCTATGACAATATGATTAGGATTATTCTTGAAATAATACAGCTTGGACATTCCATGCAAAACCTAATGTACTACACAAATAAAACTGTAAACACAAGCCAGAAATCCTACTAGAAAGAGGTTGTATTTCATACTTTAAAAAAAAAAAAGAAAAAAAAAAGGGGGTTTATAATATGGACTGACAGATTTCTTAAAAGAATTATTTACATCTTAAGAAAAACAAATCAAATCCAGAATCTACACATGAAGTGATATTGCCTTTGTCAGTATGAAAGTGGTATTAAAATGTTAAAATGTTTTTTTTTCCCATTTCAGAAATATATTTACAATTACTCTACACAGTCACATTGGAAAATGCCCCTTTCTTTTGATGTATAATCACAACATTCAGTGTCCCTCCATGCCCCTTTCCTTCTCAAGCTACCAGCATCTTACAACACACAAATAAGTACTGCTTTTGGGCTCCCACATGTCTTCCTGACTTAAATTTCTATTTGTTGTCATTTTGTCACGGCCAAATATTTTGCCCTTTGACTGTTTTGCCTTATTTCTCTCATTCTCCTGTCTCTTGCAGGTGAACTCTTCTTCCCCTGGTTCCCAGAGAGATTGATTCATCCCAGGTACAGTTGACTGCATTACAGTACAGACCACAATTCAGCCACACAATGGAGAATGCAGCAAGACTCCTACCTTAGTCCTATTCTCTATCTCATGGATGGTAAGCTGCATAGGAATGTTGAAGCTGTGCAGAATATTGCCTCCAAACACCAGTGTGTCCTCTGGAGTGTAGACGGCATGAATCCACCCTTAATTACAAAAAAATACAAGACATATATAAAGAGATAAGGAACATTTCAACAGCTTAATATATTTTATACCGTATAACAGTCAGGTAAAGCTTGGCATTACTGTTCATTGAAGTGGCAGCTAATCTTTTCCTGCTGGCAACTTAAAAACAACCATGCTAACACACCAGATGGGATGAAGAAGGTGTATCCTTGCTTAAGCTCCACTCTCTGGCATCCATCAGCTCGGTCGCCCAGGAAGATATCACTCTGTTTGCCTGACAGGACCCAGTCCTCATAAAGGGCAAGGTTATGAGGGGTTGGAGGCACAAGCCAAAACACCTGAGGAGAAGATTTTTTATTTAGAGGTTATACTGTACAGTCGTAGCTAGTTTAGGTGCACTATCAACTCTGAAACTGTAAGCAAGACTATGTATTACCAGACATACATTTTTATTAAATTCTCCCCTAGTTTGGATGTTTTGAAGTGGGGTTATATGAGGTACTTATCCATAGTGGACGAGGCCACACAGCAAAACATATTTTAGCCACTTAAAAAAGGACCACCTAAAAAAAATCAAGATCAGTTTAAGTGTACACTATATTTAGAATATTTTCACAGCTTTACGTTGCCGTCAGACAGCCCTTTCCAATGGGAAACTGAAGCCTATGCTCTCTTCAAAGCCACCACAGTCGTTTGACTAAAACAGTAGTTTTACATCGCAGAACACGGAAGTTGCTGGTGTACCGCTGCCTCGACAGACAATTCTGATGTTGTCACACACGATTGATTGCGTTGATACGACGGCCTGTCGTCCTGATACATATGGGTCGGTAGGGGCATGCTGAAGTCATGGAAATGTAGACGTTTTTATGTTTAGTTAAAGTGAAACCCAAACTTACCGAACTTATCAACCTGCGTTGAATGAGCCTTCTGGACCTTCTAATGTGGGGAGCCGGCCCCTACCGACCCATATGTATCAGCATGACAGGCACTCATATTAGCGCATTAAATCGTGTGATATCATTTGAAGCGGGTGGCCTCGATCGGTTAGTTTTGTTAGTTCCTATCCCTTTTAAAACACCAAAGTCACAACAAACAGCAGACCAGCAACTCCTGTGTTCTGCAAGATAGAATTACTGATTTTGTCAAAGGGGTCTGGTGGCTTTGAAGAGAGCAATATATCGTCTTCAGTTCCCCGTCGTCATAAAAGAGCTGTCTGACAGCAAGGTAAAGCGCTGAAAATATTCTAAATATAGTGTACATTTTTTAAGGTGGGTCAAATACGTTTTGCTGTGTGGACACATCCACAGCAGCACATTGCTTAGCTTCTGTGTCAGGTCTCCTGTCTGCTTCTCCAAACCAGGGGCATGCTGACCACCATGTGCTGTAGGTAATACACTGACTGTGGTTAAGTACCTCATACAACCCCACTTCAACACATCCGAACTATCCCTTTAATGGTCAATGAAAGGAAAACTAATAAATGAAGATTTATAAGTTATAAGAGGACCAGAATGAACTTACTTTCTGTCCCTTGAAAACGTGATACCAAACAGAAGTCCCCCCGAAATCGATGTGGAAGTCTGTGTAGCAGCCCTTCACACTCATCAAACAATACCTATAACAGAGAGAGAGAGAGAACTAAATAATAACTCAAAAGAATCACATTGTATACAAGTAGATTGTGAGGATGTATAACAGATTGACATCCATAAAAAGATCTAAAAAGGAAAAACAGCTCAAAAGATTAGAAGGCAGCAGCAATCTCAGTTGTGTTTTGCTGAAAACAACAGATGAGCAGCAATCTGAACAGCAATAGAAAACACCACTAGAAATCATTCACAAGAGCACTACAGCATAGAGAATTGTTCACAATGGGACATCTCTCCTCTGGAAATTAATTGAGGAATGATTAGAGCTCCAAGACATAAATGATTCAGTAATTTAGCTCGATGGAAGCAGCTCTGTCTAGCTGAGAAAATCTAACTAACAAGGCGTATACAGGAAAAAACACATTACCAAAGAAATTCATACAGTATTATGCCTCTCATCCCACAGAGAGATGATGTGATCGTTTCTTGAAAGAAATGGAGCACTAGTTAGCCAGTCGGCTGTAGCCAACAGTTCAAAAGTGTCAAGATCAGTCAGCTAAGATGTTAAATCGTGTGGTGACATTATGCCAGATAGTTCTGCTCCTTCCACACCATTTGGCTTGGTGTAGTTAATGAGGTAGGTGTACTACTAGGTAGATGGATAGGTTACCAAGGAGGAAGTGGGTATACTCCTATATATTCTAATGGCTTTTTGGCTGATAGATATGTATACTGTAAACCAACAGAAAAAGAGGTGGATATACCCAGTATATCCTCCACTACACCACTCATTACAAGCTGCAGCTACCAAGAACAACTTTCTTTACATTGCATACCTTTCCCTGTCAGATGAAGAATGAGAATCAGAATGAGTTTTCTGATTTAAAACATCTACAGCAGGGGTGTCCAAACCTTTTTAAATGAGGGCCTGATTAGATCATGTGAAAATACCTGGGGGTAGCTGCTTCTTGCATCATATGGGTTATTTAAAAAAAAAAAAAAAAAAAAAAATATATATATATATATATATATATATGCTCTAAGGATTTTATTTTCAGTGCCAAACTATTAGTCCTTCAATCAGTAGTTCAATAGGCTATCAATAATCAACGACACAGCACACCTTTCTTGCACATCTCCAAAGGCTCTTAAAATTAATTTATGAAATACTAACTCTAAATGTGAAACTTTCAGTTATCAATGATGATGAATTAAAATAGAACTGTATTCAGTAGCATACTTAACTATATTTTTACAGACAAGGCAACAAATGACTAAAGCAATATATGCATATTACACCGTGAAGTCAGATAATGTTATTTTGCTTGCATAAGAGAAAATAATGAAACTTATAATAATTTAGGGCTGTAACTCACTTCTTTTCATTAGCAATTAATCTGATGATTTTTTTTTTCATGATTGATCAATTGGTAAGAAAATTGTGGGAAAAAATTGCCTCTTCGCATTTGTTTTGGCCCGACCAATCATTTTTAGTAATAAAAGAGAGCAGACACTAATGGTTTCAGCATCATGTCTCCATCGACACAAGTACCACTGTAGCAGCATAACAACAGCTAAACTAATCACTAGCGGTGACACTGAAATGAAAACTTTCAGTATCGGTATTGGCTGAAATAATAATGGAAATTATTTGTTAGTGAGCCTTATTTATTCCATTATGTAAACCCAATCCCTACTATCAGCACTCATCTAACTATGAGCCCTATTCACTTAAAAATAATTAAAATCAATAAACATAAGTCGACAGGGGGACAGAGGGGTAGAAAGTGGGGTTAATAGGGTCTGGGAGAGTCTGTGATGGGAGGAAATACAAGCAACTGGGGTTAAAAGGAAAGGCACAATTGGTTCTGACTCTCAGCTACAGTATGTACAAATGCTGACAGCTGATTGGCTGAGAGGTGTCTGTGCAGTCAGCCTGCAGCATCCTCCACTGTGGAAAACTGCTGCCTAGCAACAATCAGGAGCACTTACAGGAGATGGATAACACCGACCGTGTGCAGCACTCTACAATGATAGAGCGATAGATGAGACATTCAGATGGGAGGAGAAATTTGATTTACTGCCAAGGAAGCAGCAATTTCCTCCAAGTATTTTCTATATCTTGCTCTACTCACATGTCATTGTTTTTGCTCATATACTGACAAACAGCTCAGGAGAGATCTTTGTGAAAACAGAAACACAAATCCAGTAAAGTCATACCTTTGCACTTTAGGGTACTTCATGTCTGAGATTATATTGGTGGCTTCTGTTTGGCTAAGTTTCAGATCAGGAGGCCACATGTTGTCCACCCAGTCCACTTGATCCACCTGGTGTCGATTACAGTGTTGTAAGTCATACTTTCTTTGATTATGGTACCATATTTGTGACCTTCATGAAACCTTTTATAACAGTGTGTTATGATATATTACCACTGTGGGCCGCTTGATGAGGTTCTCCAGCTTTGTGTGGCTGAACTCTAAGCTGATGACATTGAAGAGTTTGTCCCGCTCTTCCTCTGGTGTCTCGTAATAACGGACAAACTGAGCCATGCTCATTTCAGAGCCTTTCTGAGTGCTCACATCCATAACGTCCACAGACCGACGACTGCCTGTAACAACCAGGACACAAGTTTACATTAACCTTTGAGTACTTCCACCGCCATTAACATGTAATACCATCCGTCTAAGAACAATCTAACATGCTATTGTGAGATTTATACAGAGAAAATATGTGTATTGTTGACATTTGACAGATTTCATCATGAACAAGTAGCTCCTAATTGCATGTAATTCGCCATCTTTCCCACTAGATGGAGCAACATACGCCCCAATCGTTTTGATTTCACTGGACACAGCTGTGTTTTAATGCATAAGAAAATTACAATTGGAAAATGTTCTGCTCTTTTTTTTTCTTTTTCTTTTTTTTTTACATAATAATGGATAAAAAAAGTGCAAGATAATAGATGAAAACATATTTAGAACACACAATATGAGAAAGTAGAGATGGACATGCACATGTACTATAATCATCCATCACACACCAATGTTATATCACAGGCAGACAAATAATCAGATATATGTGTTCACTAATTAAATAATACCCTCAAAAAAAGGACAATAATACCACTGAAATAATAAGAGATGTTATTTATGTAATTTGAGCATACTGTGACTGACTTTTTTGCCTGATTATATTTGGCAATATACTATATTGTTTTGGTGCATACTTATTCTTCTGCTAGGTGCAATATTTTACCCACAAAAAAGCAGCATTCTTTTAATTTATAAACATTTTTCCATAACATTTATTATTATTATTCAGACAAAGCTGGACATTTTAGCTGATAGCACACGTTTTTGAGCTTGCTATCCCAACCACACTACATAATCCATAATAATTGAGGTAGTTTCTTTGTTGCATTTACTTCCACATACTTTTAGGACACTTAAGATCATCGCAGATCTTCCCAAAAGCTAAAACTCACTGATCTCCCTTTTTTCCCCCTCCATCAGCTCTTATTCTCTGAATTAGCAGCTGGGATACTCTCCCCCCTTCTAGATGCTTTTTTTTTTTCTTTGACCACTCTAATTGCTACAATAGTAAACATGACATATGCATGCATTTTAGCGTGTGTGTGTGGCATCCTACTTACCAACTAAACCTTTAATTTCACTGACTGTAAATTCTTGATCAGGCATTCTGTGAAAGAGAGGGATTGGTGTCAATAGATTACATGTGCTGCCAAGTAGTTAAAAGCATAAATATGTGATAAATATAAACAGGGTTTTTCCTGCACAGAGAATTACAAGGTGGCCACCTCTGTCAAATTTCGTCCCACCTCCAACAAAACTCTCATGGATGTATTCATGAAAACACTAACACGCATTGCAGGCAGTTAAAAGGTAATTAGATTTTAGTGTTTGCGGTACACGTGCACGGATGTGCACATGATCAGGATGGTACCACCTCTGCCTCATTTTGAGCCAGGAAAAACCCTGATAAAGTGGATTCAATCAACACCATGAGCACTGTCAAATATCAACTATCTGTACTTGTGAATTCACAGAAATGTCTTCTCACCTGATGCCTAGTCCATCTTTCTCTTTAAAAATGATCGGGTTCCTGAGACCCTCCCTTTGCACATATTCATAAGAGAAGTCTGCAAGACAATGAGCATGTTATGGACAAAAGCACGTATAGGAAAACACATTTATTGTGCATCTTACCAATCAATCTTATTGCAAAATATATAATAAACAGTAGCAATGGCTAATCAAAAGAAAACGTGCTATGTGTTACTTTACCTTTACCCTCCATGCATTGGACCAACATGGAGCTGTAACTGTCACTGACAAGCTTTTCCTCCACACTGAAACCTCTGATGTTTACAATTTCTTCAACATCGGACAAATCCTCGTTTTCGTCGTACATCCTCCGGCAGATGGAGCGCTGCCATTGAAAACGAGATATGATTTAAATGACATAATAACTGAAACACGCGTGGAAAACAAACTCCTTCTGTCATAACGGCCCCTATGTCTCCACAAACAGCCAGTGTGACTGCTGATTGAACATTTATTTTACTCCTAACTTTAAAACTGGAGTAAGGGGTCTGCTTTATAGTAACGTTGCTATATAGTAGCATTTGTGTGACGTCAAATACAATAATTAAACGACACTTGTCCTGGGAAAAGACGGTAGTTAGTGCGTTATTCCACAATGATACATGTAAAATGTTTGCAGGATTTCACTGATAGATGTTGGTTATCTTGCACGTACGTCCGATGAACTATCACACATATGCAATAAGTTATAACATCTACAACGCGAGAGCTAATCGTTTCGCCTCTAACTTGAACAAGTGACTTGACAAACATCCCAGCGTTTACAGTTGCAAACGTTAGCTTAGCTAACTAATTAGCTCGCACCACAAGCTAACGTTACACACCAGCCTGCGTCCAGAATCAGCACACGTTTCCACGGCCTGAGCCATCCTCTCTTCTTTATCAGTGTTTTCCAGTCACTCGGTTTCGGAAATGCATCTTCGTGCGCAGTGAAGTTAAAAGAAACACTTAGCACGCTTTTTCAGGTTCAAAACAAGGGAACCATGTTTTTGTGTATTACGTCACCGCCAGGAACCAAAACATTGTTGGACAACGTCACACGGCATGTTTTAGTTCAATGCTTTTCAACTGGTTTTTACAAAGAAACATTTTATCACATCACACACCAATCACTGTTTATGTGTGGTCGAAAGCACAAAAATAAAAATCACTATTATCGAATAGGTCGGCCTACCATGTTCTAGAAAACCAAGCGATAAAATAGCTTGTGTTTATCAAAAAGAAACATCTCTTTATCTACTTTCATTCATTCTAATAGTAAATAATGCATATTCCTGCACGCTGGACGTCATGTGTGTCACGTGCACTGGTATAATGGCCCGTTCAAGTTGACGAAACATATTTTTTATATAATTACTACACATTGAAAGTGGTAATTACGGCAGTATTAACTAAAGGCTGATGCGTAAACAGAGGAAATGCAAGCGACAGTTGATACGAGCGGATGTTCGCCTCAGAGCGCACAGGCTTCTGGGTAATGTAAGGTGCAGGCTGGCAGTACAACCGAGTACAACACGCCGAAGACTGGTGGTGGGGAAAAAATAGCTTCCGCAGTTCCGACAGCTGGCGAGGCTACATGTTTTGTAAGTGTAGCCTGTTGGCATGTTGAAGGCTTGTTTCTGTCGTGTTCCGCAGCAGTAACACGCTAACTACGTCAGCGCGAGCCCTCTGATATCAGCACCATGAGTCTGAACGAGCACTCACTGCAAGCTCTGTCCTGGAGGAAGCTTTACCTGAGCAGAGCTAAACTAAAGGCTTCTAGCCGGACATCAGCTCTGCTTTCAGGATTTGCTATGGTGAGTAACATGTCTTCAAACCTTATTCTTACTCTTCTGTCGATGATTTAGTCATATTACACAGCATATAGTACTGTGATTACCAACCAGGGGTACAGGTGGTAGTTCTGCTGTTGCCACAGGGTATTTGGAAAGATTGTGGAGCAACTCAACTAATTTGAAAAAGTAGAAATTATGATTTGTTAAAAAAAAAATGCATATATATATATATTGTTCAAATGTGCTGAAAATGTTCAAAAACTACCGATGCATCACACTGAAATCATGTCGCCAAGTTTTATATTTTTTTAAAAACAAAGAAATTAGCAGCACTATGCACTTTTTGTTTGCATAAACATTAAGCACTTTTTGTTTGGATATAAACATTAAAATAATAACATGTAAAAAGTAAATATATGAAAAACATATCAAATATGCATTAACATTGGTATTTGAGTGCATTTGAGTATATGCAATGACCCCATGCACAATTTACATAAATACAGATGATTCTTAAGAAGACAGTGGTAGTAATTGCAATGAGAATTGAGTGAGATATCAAAAGTGCGGTAATCAAACAGCAGTAGTTTTAGTTATCATTAAAACCGGTAACCGTTTCATCCCTAACATACATACGTACGTATGTATGTATGTATGTAAGTATAATATGTGTGTGTATTATGTTTTCCAATTATGCAATTTCACATAATTTTGGTCCATTATTATTATCATTATGAGCACTCATTCTAAATATGAAACTCTCCAAAGCAAATATGGCAGAATCATTGTCCTTCAGAAATGAGTGTGCATGCCTGAATCCAGATCACAATATTTTAACGATTAATCGTGCAGCCGTATGATACAACCATATGATTTAATTTCTAATAGTTTAGTCTACAGTTAAAATCTGTACACACATTCATCACCAGTAGTGTGGGGTTTGGTAGGCTGCAGAGCTGCCTCAGTGATGAGGTTATATATGGCACAGACACTATTTTGGGGATAGGCGGAGTGCTTGGATGGCATTTGGTATGGGAACTCCTCTAGTACATAAAACATAGCAGATGTGATTACACCTTCCCAAGAACATGAATCAGCAGGGCCTGCTTGTAAACAGTTAGTGATGGACAGCCTTAGTCAAGTATTGCACATGGTTTATTGTGCTGTCTGTCAACATAGTATTTGGCCAGGTCTGGTCTTCACAACACGTGCTCAATTTACCAACAGTTTTTACAACAAACTGAGTTATGGGCCCGGAGGACCAGTGCCGTGGGGGCTGCAAACACTTTCCACACTACCATGGAAGAGACTTTCCAGTTATTGTGCACTGTGGAGAAAGGTGGAGCTTCGCCCTGTCACGTTTTACACGGCGGCTCTGCCCCGCCCACTCCTCCAGCACATGGGAAGGTTGGGCGGGTCGTCAGCGCGCACAGCCGCTCCGCCTCCAAGGCGTTGTGGAAGAAAGGATCACAGTCTGGAGACAGCATTGAAAGGCGATAAACAAGCATAATGTATGTATTTTAGGAGAGGAAAAAAATGCGACCGCGCCGGCTAAGCTTATATGTAATTGGATTTTAGGGATTTAGGGATTTTATTAATGCGTCGCCCCGTTTTTACGCGTCAAAGCGTACAGCGCGTCCAAGAAATCAGATCTCTCTGGGCGACTTGTGTTTACACAGGAGCCATCCAAAAGCCACGTTTTAGCAAGCAAGCTTGGTTGGGGGAAAGTACAGTGCAGGACTGTTGAGTATTTTTGAGTCACTGCCCGTGCAAACAGTGGAGGACCAGAGCTACAAATACATGCCCATATAAGTGACTCCACAGAAGGAAAACTGTCCATCGGAGAGATTTTGACAACATGGATTGTTGCAGCTGATCGACAGGGCGAGCACGTGCATGTAGCAAATTCGTTGTATGAACTTTCACTATGGATGTGGACATGCAAAGTGTTGCAAACTAAACACAACTACGCCTGCATTTGGCTGCAGGGAATGCTACATCTGCATCTTTTTTTTTGAGTAGTCTTTTGCGTCGCTGTCAAAGAGCTTCGGCTGAAAGTCTGTCGACATGGATAGTCAGGATGAGAGGGAGAGCAGTCCTCCGAAGTCCGACAGGAGGTTCGCCCTGACTTACATCGGCTGGTCGTCTCTCGACAGGCGGACCACGCTGCCCATGCTGCCGTGGCTGGTGGCAGAGATCCGCAGGAAAAGTGAGAGAGGCGACTGCGGCCCCGTGGTGCAGCCGAGAGAAGTTCAGCTGGTCCTCAACCCCCCCTTCGTCCGATGTGTCCCCTCCAACAGCAACAACTCCTCGGTGTTTATATTCGAGCACAAAGCACAGCTCATCTCTCGTTTCATACACAACAGCAATGACCTCACCTACTTTGCCTATCTGCTGCGGGGACAGCCGGACAACCCGGAGTCCGAGATGTCCTGTCACGTCTTCAAGGCCTGCGACCCCAACAAGGTATGTCCAAGTGTCAAAAACACCTTTATTACCAGTGGCGTTGCCAGGCTTTTTTTTGACTGGGGTGGCCCAAGTGGGGCACTGACTTATGCAGGGGTGGCATAAAGTGCGTGCACACACACACACGCTGGAATAATAATAATTTACATTTCTGTCTCCACTAACTCATATCTACTTTGACCCTCAGAGACCCACCATAGGTGCATTGTCTTTTTGTCTACAATGAAATTAGGGCTGCACAATATATGTTTTTTTTTTATCAACATCGCAATGAACACATCGCGAGTTAGTTTTTTGAGTTAGTTATCTGTAGAAAACGGCTCTTTAAAATCTAACTATCATTCTTTTTTTGCCTTTGTGCCTTTTGTGTTCAGTTCAATTTGCTTAATAAAATATCAGAAATAACTTCCTTTCAGTTTATTTTTAATTTAACAAGCAAGTTGTTGTATTTTAGCAGAATACTGAAAGCAGCAGAAAGGCAGAACTGATATGACTAGTAGGCTAATATCGTTATCGCAATATTCAACAATGTTATTGCATATTTCCCTCATATCGTGCAGCCCTAGCTATAACTAACATCATCACACGTGAATACAACTGGACTCATAGAATCTACAAGAGCCTCATCTTTCCAGTGAAACCCAATTTATGTAATTCAATACTGTTTATGGACCCCAGCATGCAGAAATATTCAAATGCACCATTTTAGCATCAGT